>JAPZVO010000196.1:0-26713 GCA_029962745.1 Echinometra lucunter | reverse complement strand
TAACAATTGCAATGCAGTGCACAGTAGTTTATGTATAACCCTATAGAAAATCTGATTAGTTAAGGTGAATTTAAGCTTTGGATCATCTTTCAAATATTCTGCAATATCAAATCATCCAATGTCTTTGACGTTAGTCTCCTATCGAGACGTAAAAATTTGATCAAAAGTCTTACCAACGAATTCATCACAATCCACGTCGAAACCTAAAAGATGCCGACAGACCACCTAATTCGTCATGTGACGAATTCAAATGTCTCGTTTTTTTTTCTAACTGCAGTGAGAATGGGGAATTCGACAATAATTCTCACAATCTCGCTTTCTCAGTCATATCGGGCTTCAAGGGCTTCAAATAAATATTGATAGGGTGTCATCGTTCATAAGTTACTATTAATCATGAAATAGATTTAAAGGCCTTTTCAATTCTTTAAAAGGAGTTAAAGGAGGTTATTCCTTTCTTATGCGGAATGTACAGCGCGTACCCCCAAAAATGTTCCTCTGATTGAGCGCTAAATTAATTCTAAAATATGATATTCGTCTCAATTTGATCTTCATATCTTGAAAGCCTATTTAATCCTGTAACTTAGAAAATTTCATCGGTCTCGCATCTTTGGTTCTGAACAGAGAGTCTATTATGTAAAAGCAGTGCATTTCAGCCCATTCCAAGTTTGCAGTGCTACAATTCCATGAATTCTGCTCTGTCTCAATCAGAGGGACTTTTTGGGACGCGCTGTATATCGTGTACTTCTGGTTCTTACTCGACTTACTAGTTATACTAGAACTCTCCACAGAAATACTTCCATACACTCTGAAGTCATTCATTAAACAAACTCGGCACAATGATGCTCATTTCAAGACCAGTGAAGATGATCATTGAGATGACTGTGTGTGGAGATGTAGATAGCCAATGGTCAGTGGTAGACATGATGACCATGGATACAGGAGAGAATGAAAAAAATGAAAATATGAGAGAAGGGATGGATGGATGTTATGTGTGTATGACCCTTTTTCCTCGCTTGTCACTTTCAATTACCCTCGGAATGAACGGAGGTCTTCACAGATGAACAGAATTTAGAGTTAACCCCAACGAAGCAGAAAATCTTCAAAGGAGCATTAATAATGGAATGAGATTATATGATGATCTGAAAAGTAAGTAAAGTGACATTTTGTTCAGCATTCTCCATCGTAGTTGTTAATGTTCCGCCAAGCAGTGCGTTGGCTACCTGTACAAAGTGTACTGGACATCACCTCCAAGGCCCAAAATTAAAACACTATTGTTGAATGCAAATCAGCTCTAAATCAATAGAGAAAAATAATTTAATGGCGATATTTTCAAAGAGATGTAACTTTTTTCCGTAAAGAAATGTTTATAGAAATTTCTCCGGTGGATTAACAACTGGAGCAAGCTAAATTAGCGATAATCAGCGGTAGATGTTGACCTGTTCGAGACTGGAGTCGAGGCTGAGTGCACTGCAAGACGGACGGGGTACGATCAGGGTACGAAATTCCCAAGCGTATTGAAGCCGTTGCTAGCCGGCTGGAGTGAGTGTCCCAGTGCCCCTTGATGGGAACATTGTCATTGATCCGGACTGAAACTTCAGCCATGATTATTCATGTTAATCACGAAAAGGCGCTATATCGAATGACTTTTGGATTGGAATCTATGCCCTCGTTTGAATTCATGATACATCCTTTCTTGGACCTTCTCTTGTCCTTGACTAGTTGAGGTTCTCTTTGTCGTGAAAATCACCCTTCATCAAACAGTTAGGGCCTTTTACTTTTAGGCCTAACGTTAGACCAAGTCTCACCACAATGCTTTTTTAAAATTATATCAATACTCATGACATATACCTCTTTCTCTTAATTTTTGAAGTGGACCTGAACCTGATGTAGCCTTCTGATAGCACTTTACAGGCAGATTTGGTTATCAATTCAGCTCCACTGGCAAGGTATGAAATAAGCCCATTTGTAGCTTTGGAAAGTGTAGATTTTTAAGGTTTATCATTTTATGTAGTACTTAGGCTAGACAGATATATCCATCTGCAGTGGGTATTTAAGAAAAAACGACAACATATTTCACTACAGAGTAGCCATACAACGTAACGACTAACGAGTCTCAGCCGAATAAAAACCATCAATATCTTTATCATCACAGACTGAAGCTTCCATCCAGTCTATGTGCAGACCTCCTTGTATACTGTGGTAGTAGTAGTAGTAGTAGTAGACCTAGTAGTAGTAGTAGTAGTACTAGTACTAGTACTAGTAGTAGTATTAGTAGTAGTAGTAGTAGTAGTAGTAGTAGATAGAATAAAGTTTCAGGCAGTTCATCAGATCATTTATCATGTACTTAGAGATGTGCCCTTCTTTCTTTCTTTCTCGCTCTCTCTCTCTCTCTCTTTCTCGACTCTGCAGCATGTTTACAAATTTTCTCTCTTTTTTTTTTTGTTTTCTACCTACAGGTTGTCTAAGAAGTTCAGTCACAAGGCTTGTAGAATGTCCAGCTGCTTGAGGACTGATAAATTGCACCCCTCCCCAAGCCCTTTTTATTAAAAAAAAAAAACTTCATTTATGCATCTTGCTTAAAAGATGTACACCGAAATTCAAATTTGAGACTATTTAATTTCAGGACAGGCTAATAAAATGTATAGATTTTAGATCTATAAAGTTCAGTTGAACCATGGACCAAAACACTTTTAACAACTATTAAAAAAAAAATAGGGAACACAAAAATTGTAGGTCTGATTAGAAGTTGTGCTTTCAAAATTACTGTAATTAACATTTCAAAGTTAAGGGATTGGAATGGTAATCATGTAATTGGCTTAGGTTGATTGTCCAGGGGTAGACACTGAGGGTTTGGGGGGGGGGGGGGGGGTGACTGTTCAGAGAGTAGTACTGAAGCAAGTCCGGTCAACTTTTATTAGGGATGGGTTGCTTCACACTGCTACCTGAATTTACATAACTACCTATGCAGGTATGTGGGGAAGCGGTTGGCTAAATTTTTCCTGAAAATTGTAAAACTTGTGTTTTCTGCAGATGAGCACTCTACAGAGTGTATTTGGTGCTATATACATGTAAGTTGCATTTATTATCATTATTATCATTATTCTTTTGTACAATTATTTTTACTATTATCATTATTATTGTTATTATGAAGTTACAATTATAGGCTATATGGATTCACTCTGCAAGAATGTTTAAATAGTAAGCCTATTATAAGTATTCATACAAGAGCTTTGTGCCTCCAGAAATGTTTGCTGATCTCTTGCTCCGTTGAAATTAGAGTTTTGCTAATAAAATAATTTTCTTCTCTCTCTAAATTTTTTTCTCTAAATTTCTCTTAACCTTGAGTGAAATTTGATGTTGGTGTTGCTTTTGTCAATGTTGCTGATGATGAGGATGATGATGCTGGCACAAGATCATATGAAGTTGCTTTGTAATTGAGGTTGATTGCAGCCATACGGAGGGGGGGGGGGGCACTGTCCGAAAAATTCACTGAATAGCAAAAGAAAAAAAAAAAAGATAGTGTTGATGATGATGATGAAGATGATGATGATGAGGTTGAGGATGATGATTCCGGCCCGAGATCATATGAAGTTGCTTTGTAATTGAGGTGTGATGGGGGGGGGGGGGGGGGGGGCTCTGTCCAAAAATTCATTGACTTAGTAGCAAAAAAACCCAAAACGATGATGAGGTTGAGGATGATGTATGATGCAGGCAAAAGATCATATGAAGTTGTTTTGTGATTGAGATGTGATTGTAGCCATACGGGGGGGGGGGGACTTCCCAAAAATCCAGGGACTGGCAAAAGAAAAAAAAAAGATAGCATTGTTGACAATAATGCATGCACAAAATCATGAAGTTGCTTTGTAATTGAGGTATGATTGCAGTGCATACAGGATGGGGGGGGGGGGGGGGTTACTGTCCTGAAATTCACTGACTAGCAGTGAAAAAAATGCTCCAGCATTTCTCGGGGGGGGGGGGCATACACCTTAATGTTTGCAGAAATAAAAAAATAAAAAAAACCTTAGGTCAAATTCTTTAGGGGGGATACATTTATTTTATGCCTATGATCCCACCCCAAAATAGCAACGAGCCAAAATTAACTTAAAAATTCGCTTAGAAAAGAAAAAGCTCACAGTTCTAAGTATAGGATGGGGGGGGGGGGCCTTACGCTAGAAATTTGGTATGACAAAGTGTCTTTTGTTCCAAAATTTGGGAGAAATACCTTATTATGTCAACCCACTCTTAAAAAATTAGGAGCACGTACCACCATGTCCCTTTGCCCCGCCCCCGTGATTGATGCCCATGATTGAAGCCATATGTAATAGGAATGTATCTGTTTAAGAGAAGGCCAGGAGACATGCATGTTACTGTACATTGTTGATACTTTACAGATGTATAGTAATTGAAAAGGAAACCGTGAAACGGTGGAGGATGGGGGAGGGGGGGGGGGGGGTAAAAGACAAATTATATACCTGGCATGGCTTCAAGCGTTTCTTTTTTTTTTTTTTTTCATTTCCAAAAATGAAAAATAAAAAAATAGAATAACAAATTTTGAAGAAATCAAACATACATAACTATTGATATATTTTCTTTTTTACAATGACAGGATACGTTACATTGAAATAAGGAACAAAGTAAATCTACAAAAGAATATGCAGTATAAGCTCTCATGGAAATGGTGGGGTCCACTATTTTAAAAGCAATGCTTGTATAGTGTGGATAACTCAAATAATAATAATATTGTAAACACAGCTTGTGTTAAATTTAGTCTGCAAGTGATCAACACAAAATAAAGTCAAAATCAGAACTGCATGTCTTACGGCATCGGTATCATATAAAGAGAAGGGGGTGTACGCCGACATTTTTTAATTTTTTTTTATTTCCAGTATTTTTCCCTCCACAGGGATTTTATTGATTTCAATAGCAACACATTAACAAATATAATGCAAGGTACACGTACATCACTTTTATACATTGTAAATACAGTAAACATTATTCAAACACGTATTCTTCGTTGAACTGTCGAGTTTCAAATGCATTCCAATATGAAACAGAATTAAAGAAAAAATGTAAATATACACACACACATATATATATATATATATATATATATATACATACACATATACATACACATACATACATACATACAATTTCTCATCTTTTTAATATTGGCGTATACAGCAAATGAGGTCTGAATACTACGAGTTATTTGAAAAACAGAAGAAAAAAAAATACAGCACGAGTCGACACCTCCGGTTACCTGTCCGCACCATTCAGCCGGAGAATAACAAAAAAGAAGAAATGGTACACTAACCATATTGTTCCGGCCGAACAGCGCGAACACGAACACTAAGAAAGCCAACCGGTACTGTATAAAGAAGTCGAAATAAAAAATACATCGTCATGTAAATAACTCTCTAAACAGAAACCATTTTCTTACAAATAAATCTTTTTTACAATTTGAGTCTGCAATGTACTTTTCGTTTTTGACATAATTTACAAGCGATACTTTAATATTATCAAAATCAGGCAGTTGTCTCTTCATTTTGCAAATATATACCATCTGTCGCACTACTATCAATATACAGTTTAATGCATCATTATTTGAACCTCGTAAACCAAATAATTTATCTTGAAGTGAGAATATAATTCTATTTCCGGTTCTATTGTAAATCCAGTGTTCCAACCTATCCCAAATATGTTTAACATGCGTACATTCACATAGAAGATGGATAACTGTTTCGCTCTGTTCGTTACAAAAAGTACATTCTTTTGGGGGGACTAAATTCATTTTAAACAGTAAATCATTTGTATATAATATGCGTTTCAATATCTTAAACTGGAACCATCGTAAGCCAACGTCTATCGTACAGTTAAAAGCAATAGAACAATATGCTTCCCAATTCTTGTCATTCAGATCAAAAATACATTTCCATTTAAGAAAGCTTCTGCATTCTACTTTCCTTTTCTTCAAGAAGATTGCATAGATGTGTGCACATCCCTTAATGTGTTTCATAACAAGTGCCATTGTATCTGGAAAAAAGGGTTGTTGCACCCTGTTAAAAGTTGTACATTTGTATCCTTCTCGAATTGCATCAGATAATCCACGATAAAAAAAGAAAATTTATTTGCACATTATACTTTTCTTTAAGATCTTTCAGAGAGAGAAAAATGCCATTTGAATCTAATATATCATTGACAAAGCGGACACCCTTTTTACACAATGTTTTGTTATAGATTGCGCTATGACCTAATTTAATGTAATCATTATTCCATATAGGTTGACATGATATTTTGTCGGTGCCAGGTAAAAATGTCAGAGGTAAAAATGTCAGAGGAAAAAATGTCAGAGGTAAAAATGTCAGAGGTAAAAATGTCAGAGGTAAAAATGTCAGGGGTAAAAATGTCAGAGGTAAAAATGTCAGAGGTGAAAATGTCAGAGGTAAAAATGTCAGAGGTAAAAATGTCAGAGGTAAAAATGTCAGAGGTATAAAAATGTCAGAGGTAAAAATGTCAGAGATAAAAATGTCAGAGGTAAAAATGTCAGAGGTTGAAAATGTCAGAGGTAAAAATGTCAGAAGTAAAATGCCAGAGGTAAAAATGTCAGAGGTAAAAAATTAATGTCAGAGGTATGCCAGATTTGGAAATGTTTAAGTGACATGTTTCAGGTACGAATACAGAATTATAGAAAATTATGGGGAGTGGGATATATTCAAATATTTTGTGTAAACATTTTGTGCCCATACTTGAATGCCCTTGTCTTGGCCATTTGGAAATAACGGTTATGGTGTTGGCGGGGTGAACGTTCTGGTATGCGCGCATTACCCTCGTTTTCACCGCGAGGACGGGCATCGTAAAAACGATGGTGGGAAAAAACTGGGTTGGTAACACGAGTAGCTGACCACACACATTCCACACGACTGCGCAATTTTAATATGTAAAATCCTCTTCATTAGCTCGCTCCCTTCCCCCCCCCCCCCCCCCTCCAATAAAGCGTGGTATACGTGAACGAATGCTTCAATATTATTGTCCTTATACGTAAGGAAGAATAGGAAGTAAGCGAAATTGAATCGTTAATTCGATCTATTTCTCGACCTTTTGTATTATTTCATCCGATACGCTGCGGAATTTACAACTCTTAAAAAGAATTATTCAATTGAGCGTGGTATACGTGAACGAATGCTTCAGTATTGTTGTCCTTATACGTAAGGAAGAATAGGAAGTAAGCGAAATTGAATCGTTAATTCGATCTATTTCTCGACCTTTTGTATTATTTCATCCGATACGCTGCGGGATTTACAACTTTTAAAGAGAATTATTCAATTAGATAATTGTGTTACCATATGCAAAACATCAAACGTGGATATCCCTTCCTAAGTTCATCTACAATTCTGTCATTCCACTTAAGATCTAAAATCATTTAGATATAATCCTGTAACTTAATTAATCTCACAAAGAAAATAATGAACATCATCCCATGCTACATTTCTTATCCAAAACGCGCGATTTAATCGCTTGCTGAAATTGTCATAAATATGTTTCACAGTGCAGTCGTGTCAAGCGGCCAAATCTTAAACACAGAGAGGGAACAGGGCATTCGTTTGCTGCTATATTTGGAGTAAGCTAAACAAGTGCTCGGTTCCAAGATCAAAACACTGTTGGGCAATGCGCACATACCAGGATGTTCTCCCGGCCAAAACAAGATTGGTCTCATAAGGTGGTTGAATGGGGTAGCATTATCAAATGAGTAAGACACAGGAAGGCCAGTCGAATGACTGAACATACACACTTTAACAGAGAGCAGTATTATTGTGATCACTCCATTTATACAGTATGAATTCTTTTTTTAATATCTCGTGCTCTTCCTAATTTCAAATTCAATATTCTTACCTGTAACACGTTCACTTCGGCATTTTCAGAGCTGACATTTTTATCTCTGACATTTTTACGTCTGACAATTTTACCTCTGACATTTTTTCCCCTGACATTTTTACCTCTGACATATTTACCTCTGACATTTTTATCTCTGACATTTTTTCCTCTGACATTTTTACCTCTGACATTTTTACCTCTGACATTTTTACCTCTGACATTTTTTCCCCTGACATTTTTACCTCTGACATTTTTTCCTCTGACATTTTTTCCTCTGACATTTTTACCTCTGACATTTTTACACCGAACCATTTTGTCATAGTGAATGGATAAAAGTGTACTATAAGCCGTGAACATCTCTTTCCAAAAAGGATTTTTTGTTTGATTTGCCAGTTCTCGAAAATAGGTATTTCAAGTCTTGTCGTTCAGGCAAAAAAGACTGTAAAAGGCAGAGGATATTACTATCAATGGAACCATTTACCAATTTCTTCATCCAGGAGATTTTCAGTGATTGGCAGTGTATGTTTATATCTATCATTCTGACCCCTCCGTGTGAGTAACTTTGCGACATTTGATTTCTACTTACTTTATCAGGTTTTTCCCCCCAAATGAATCTATAAAACTGCGCATTTATATCTTTCAAAAATTGTTCATCTGGATTGGTAGAGACAAAATAAGGTAGTTTAATTTGGATACCAACAGTGATTTGACAACTGTAACTCTTCCAAAAACAGTTAAGTGTCGTTTTAACCAAGATGTCATTTGACTTTTAATCTCTATAAATTTTTCATGATAATTTTGAAATGTCATTCTGTGCAATTCCGTACAAAAGTCTATACCTAGATATCTGAAATAATCACTGAATACCCAATTTAGATTCTTATTTAAAAGAACACCATCTTTCTTGTTTTTATATCTCCCAATCCAAATCGCATGTGTCTTATGTATATTAACCTTCAAACCCGACATCGTGTTATATTTATCTAAAATGTTTAATGCGGAGTTCAATTCCCTTACTGATCCATTCAATGTTAGAAGAGTATCGTCCGCATACTGAATTATTTTAAGATGTCTATTCATATTAGGTAAGCTTAAACCAACAATCGAATTGGATTGTCTAAACAAAAGACCTAGTATTTCGGCGCATAAAAGGAAAACATATGGAGACAAGGGATCTCCTTGGCGACAACCCCGCTCTCTTGGGAATCTTGGAGACAGGTGTCCATTGATCAGTACACAAGATTGAGCATTTTCATGGAATACATTAAACCATTTTACAATTGAGGGGCCGAACTTGAAGAACTGTAATACTTTTCTAATAAAATCGTGAGAAATGGAATCAAATGCCTTTTCAAAATCAATAAGTAGCAATAAACCGGGAATATCATTGAGATCAGTGTACAATAATATATCATATAACAAACGAATATTCTCTCCAATGAAGCGCCCTGATATAAAACCTTTCTGATTTTCATGTATAAGAAAAGGAAGTACATTCTTCAACCTGTTTGCTATGCAGGTGGAGCCTAATTTGTCTCCTACATTTAGTAATGATATGGGCCTCCAATTTTTTAAGTACTTTCTGTCCTTATTTCCTTTGGGAATTAAAGAGATTACCCCTAACTTCTGTGTATAGGACATCCCGGATAAATATGCAGAATTCAGATATCTAACTAAAAATATGTGTAGTTCTTTCCAAAAATATTTTAAAAATTCGACAGTGAAACCATCTGGACCCGGAGATTTGTTATTTTTTCATGTTTTTAAGAGCTTGATTAACCTCATCGATTGAAAGCTCCCCTTCTAGCTTCTGTGACATTGAATTAGTTAATTTATTTATACCTACATCATTTAGTATTGTATTTAGGTCTACATCTACAGCCGGATTGTTTTCATACAATTTAGAATAAAATGATACAATTTCTGATATAATATCATCCTGTGCCGTGATCTCCTTGTTTTCGTTAGTGATCAGTTTGCATATCCGTTTATTCACAGCATTTCTTTTTTCTAAATTCAAAAAATATTTTGATGGTTTCTCACCGAACTCCATCCATTTAATTTTAGATCTTAACTTTATTCCTTCCATTTTCTCTTTTCTTAATGATTCCAGCTGAGTTTTTTTCTCATTCAGTATAACTAACTCCCTATCTTTGTCTGTTTTTTATATCAATGTCTTCGCCAAGTCTACAATTTCTTTCTCTAAATCACCTTCCAAATTAGCCAACCTTTTCTTTTTCCTAGTTGCATATGAAATTGTTTCACCTCTGATTACTGTCAACAACGTATCAAAAAATAATTGATCACTAACAGTAAACTCATATAGTGTATCTTGTCCTTCTGCCTCACATCTACTTGAATTGTTGTCACGTTGGACTGAATAGGCCTTAATCGTTTGTTGGATAACACCTTTAATCTGTTCTACATAACTATCATCCCTTAACAATGAATTGTTGAATTTCCAATAACCTAGACCTACTCTATACTCATTTAAATTCAGAGATAATTTCACTAGGGAGTGATCTGATCTGTATCCAGGTAAAATCTCTATGTTGTTAACTAGTGACAATAGTTCTGTGGAGACCAAAAAATAATCAAGTCTGGCTGCCTTAAAAGGAGTAGGTTGACGCCATGTAAACATCTTTTCATTGGCATGTAATTCTCTCCATGGGTCTACCAAGTTTAAATCATTCTTCATTTGATCAACTTTTTTCTTGGCATTAGGGTTATTCAGAGGAATATAATTATATGTATCTTTATCAAAATTTTGAACCATGTTCCAATCTCTGCATAGAATTGTTAGAGGATTATCAAATTCCAGAGCAATTCTTTCAATATCTGCATAAAAACTTACATTGTCATGATTAGGGCCATACAATGATATCAACGATATGTCATAGTCATGTATATGTAGGTCTAGAGCAACAAAATTCCCTTCTTTTGACCGTTCAATCTGATTTACATTAAATTGCACCCCTTCCCCAAACAAAATAGCAACACCCCTTGCATTGGATGCTTTGTGACTGAAAAAACAATTATCTCCCCAAAAACGTTTTATGGAAGCTTCTTCTTCAATTACAAAGTGAGTATCTTGCAAGCAGCAAATTTGAAACCTCTTTGCCTTAACATATTCCAAAACATCATTTCTTTTTTCACTATTTCCTAAACCTCGACAGTTCAAAGTAATAATACTGAAACTATCCATCATAAGTCGACTTTATCGTGAAGCTAACAAAATCAAATCCCGTGGAGTTTTTTTAAATTTTTTGTAACATCAAACAAACACAAACAACGACACAAACAGAAAACAATGACGAAAACATTACAATACACACAACACAAGACACAACACACAAACGTTTGGACGCAACGCTACACATAATTAGAGTTGACCGACGACTAGCCGTGAATAGCCAATCAACCCCCTATTTCCGGATCGGTGTATGGTAATTTGGCAAAAAAGTTATGCCCCAAAACCTTTAAATTTCTATAAGATCATTACTGCCTATGGAGTAGAACCTGTAATAATGATTCTAAAGAAAACTTATCTATATCTTTATCTAATCAAATGTTCTCCCAGAATCAAGATATATAAAAAAAACTTTCTGTTTCAATAGTAGAAAACCTAGGTACCTAATCAAATATTTCTATATTCAATCATCCTTGAAACCTTGAATCCAGAAACACCTAAAAACACTTCCTGTGTATCTCACATGTACATGATGTATAAGTGTACTGAAATTATCAACTTAACTTTTCAAATTAAAATCGAGAGAACGGGTATATAGTTGGGTAAGCAACATATTCATGATATTACATGAGTTTATTCATTTAAAATAAATATTGTTTTCACTCCGTAACCATTGTTTTTTCTCAGGCCTTTCAGATCGCAAAATTTTACAACTCATTAACCATGACTCCTTGGTTTCACACACCAAAACAGATAAGTCACTAAAATAATCTTTATTTTTCATTTAGTGATGACAAACAAGTCATGCGTTTTCAATAACATCATTGGTGAGATTCAGATTTCCGTTTTTGCCATTTCTTTTTTTTTTTTTTTTACAAACGACAATCAAAACGTTTCACACCCGACTTGGGTTCTTTTTTTTTTATAAATTCAAATGTGCCTTAAATGAGACTACTTTGTCCTTGACACAGATAAACCTGTAAGAAAATATTTGTTTTGATAGAACCAGGCAAATTCTTAAGCGAATCAACAAAATCGGTTTGGACTCAAAAGAGAGAAAGAAAAAAAGAAGAAGAAAAAAAAAAAAAAAAAAAGAAAGTTCACCCGGGTTCTTTGATGGGTGGCAGCTATTCAAGAGATAAAAAAAAACAACAACAACAGCATCAACTTTCAGTTTTAGAAGAAGAAACCGTAATAGATTATCAGACATTACTAGATTCCATCAAAAATCATTGTGATCAACCTTGAACAAGGAAAACACACGCTACATGAGTATACATTTGAGAATTTTCCACAGTGATATTCTTCATTGCATGAAGTTTTGTTTTTTTTTTTTAATTTCAGAAAAGGTCATAAAAAAATACTCTTTTCACCACATACTGATGAATTCTCCATACCATTAAAAAAAAAAGAAAAAAGTCAGTTAGATTCTTCGATTTCCATCATTGTGACAAGAAAAATCTAAGTTATATCATATGGTGCTGTTGAAATTCATGTTTAGCCATTCATTGTTACAAAAGACAGAAGAAAGAGAGAGAGAGAGAGAGAGAGAGAAAAAAAACTTCCCTCCTAAACTGGTTACATTTTTGCAAATGAGACTTCATCTGCAACTCATGTAACTTGTAAGAGCAGATATAATCAGTTCTTATCCTATTCAACAAAGTGGTTAAAAAGAGGATGTAAAGACCTTTCTTTTCCCTCATTCTTCTATCAGATGTATGATAATCATTAATATCCTCTATCATTCTGTCTCATTGCAGATCCATAACAAGAATTTAAGTGTCTATAGACTATATTAACAGCTCTTAGAATGAAGTTTCCTCTTCATATTTCAAATTTGTCTTTTATATATCTTTGAATATCAAGTAAATATAGCAATGAAAATATGTAATATAAAATAAAACAACTTTGTTTATTCTCTTTTTAAAAAGAAATATCAAAGTCTCTTCACTTGAGAGCGTCGTTTAGTGTAGGTATATGGTTGTTCAACCGACCATGAGGAGACACAACTCATTCATTCGCTTTATCACTCACTGTGTACATTCATCTCTGTCTCAACCAAGAGCAATGTGCGATGATCGCGAATGATGATCATAAAGAAACACGACTAATGCAATATTCGCTTGATTACTAGACATATTCACCTCTGTCATTGTGTCTGATTCAACCATGGTCTCAACCAGGAGCGAAAAACGATGATCGCGATTGATGACTTTGTCGTGTGTCTGTTTCAACCCCGGTCTCAACCAAAAGCGAAAAGCGATGATCGCGATTTAAGATTGTAGAACATTTACGCTGATAACATATTCAAAAGCTGAAGACTAGGTATCGGAAATCAGAATGGTTGAAAACTAAGACGTTTTAACATTACCCTCTTCAATTGAAATCTAAATTCACAGCTTTCAATTTCCAAATGTAGAAACTTTATGTGATATCTCAATCAATAACAATACGCCATGCTGACGAAGATCCCTTCTCCCGACACTCCAGATGCAGTTTTACACACATTTTTTAAATGATATGATATGAGAGAGGAAATTCTCACGAGTCTGGGCGACGGTACGGTAAATGAATGAATCATTCAGTGCGCATGCGTTATTATGTTAATAAGTCAGAAAATCTAATACATATTCATAAATATTTATGAAAATGTTATACGCGCTGCGCGAAAGCCAAAACAAGCCTGATTTTCGCTGGTACTTGGAAAAATGGTCGGTGGCATAGGTTTATAAAATTTTGTCCATAAAACGCGGGATCAATTTGACCCTCCATACCCCCCCCCCCCCTCCATGGCTGGACGGATGCAGAAGCGGAGTTTCACCCCCTTGTGTACTTCTGTTCCTTACTCGACTTACTAGTTATACTAGGACTCTGAATAGAAACACATCCATTCCTTTTTGAGTCCTTCATTAAGCTAAGTCTGCACAGTGATTGTAGTGACGGTGACGTCATATGAATTGAAATGAAAGAATCACTGCTGACAAAATTAACGACGAGAACAACAGTGCTCTTGGATGATACCAGAGAATAGGAATGCGGTTCAACCTTTAATAAAGGAAAGAGCAAAATAATAAAACCATGCATAATCAGCATGGCTGATATTTACATTCCTTCAGCATAAAAAAGAGGAAACATTACGTTTGATGTCAAATTCCCTATAAGAATGGCATACATCAAATCAAATAAAATACACATAAGCATATGTATATGGCGTTAATGCCAACTTCCTTGCAATATATATTCATGTTTATCCAAATAATCTATTCATTTTTTCTGTAAATACATCTATATCTGTATCTGAGCTACAACACATTTCAAGGTGAAATTCAAAAAGAAAAATCAGGGAATAGGGTTAATTATATATGGATGGAAACGGGGAAGTATGTAGAAGACAATGGTGTTCATTATTGCTCCTGTAAATTCCAAGAAATTATCTAAAAACACATTTCCCCAAAACGCCCCTCTGATTCTCAGAACCCGGAAGTGGCTGTGAGTGAAACGGGTCCCCAATGATGACGTAGGCACATGGACGATCTGCGGCGAGCTAGCGGTTGCACGTAATAAAACATTGTGCATTGAGATGATCGCATGCAATTTTGATCGATTTTAGATACTTTTTTTAAACAGGAGTGGCTTAATATTTACATTACCTCAGTGACGAGTTGATTTTCTTTTCTTTTTTAGTCAAAGCAGAATTTCAGGTAGGAAAGTGACATGAAAATGACAAAGAAAACCAAGCCCGGCCGGGATGCAAACGTCAAACTACGTCCCAAAACGACGCTGCATCAAATTCTCAGAGACAGAACTGATTAAGAGACGCGCTCGACAAATCATGATTGTATGTAAAAGTTACCTAGATAATATTGTTGTCTAAGGAAAATTGATGCTTCTTGTAGAAACTATCTTGATCTACAACATTCCTCTTTATTAAAATCTCGTATTTATTATAATAGGAATGGCTAGCTAGCGTACAGAGGCTGGGCGTCACCACTGATCTCAGATAGTGTAGAGCAGGGGTGTAGAGATGAACATCATACATGTATTGCAATATAGCGTAGCTTCAAGTCTTTATCAAGGTTTTTTTTTTTTTGTTTTTTTTTGTCTGTAATACTCTGATTAAACGTGATTTCGATAAGGAATTTCATTCGAAAAATATTTTTCAAGGAATTAATTTTTATGGTGCCGGTTATGATGATTTTCAAGCAAATAAACAGTGAAAATAACCCAGATACGAAATTATAACTCAGCTAAGACTACCACCAACGGCCTAATTGAATTACAAGCTAAAATTACTCTCACCTTCGCCTCACCTACTTCACCTTATCTACCTACTACATACAAACAATGGACTACTGAAATGCCGAGTATGGAAAAGTTAACTTGAGCTTATAAGCACATGTAAATATAAACGAGACATTTGAATTCGTCACATGACGAATTAGGTGGTCTGTCGGTATAGTTTAGGTTTCGACGTGGATTCTGATAAATTCGTTGGTAAGACTTTTGATAAAATTTTTACGTCTCGATAGGAGACTAACCTCATAGAAATTGGATGATTGGATATTGCAGCATAATGGAAAGGTGATCCAAAGCTTTAATCCACCTTAACGAATCAGATTGTCTATAGTGTTGTACATAAACTACTGTGCACTGCATTACAATTGTCATAATGGGCCAAAAATCAGGCAGTTTATTTTATTGACTGACAATATATGTAATCATAGCTAAAGAGGAAAGTAATATAAAACGGTAAAAGAAAGCAAAATGAAAAAAAAAAATGACCCCCGGACTCGAACCAGGGATCTTGAGCATGTGAGGCAAGCGCTTTAAAGGTATACCTGAAAACAGCTCATAGAGATAACACGTAAATGGAAAACGAAATTCTTATATCCTATTTTCCAGTTAAAATTTCGACATGTTTTTGACATCTGGTCAAAAACATATGGACGTATAACATAGAGAATTTTCTCAGCTATAACATACTTAAAGTTGGGCAAAAATCAAGCAGAAAAAAAACGGAGTTGTTGATCAAAGAAGACGAGAATGCATAATCAAGAATTACTTGAAGGTCATGTCCCATAGGGAATACACGTAAAATGAGAAAAATTGACATGGTACCATTTATCTTGAATTTAGACCATGATGTCGTCATCAAAATGAGCTACAATGCTAATAAATTTGTGCAGAATTGTCTAAGCTAGAACACATCAAAATTCCGGCGAAAATTGATGAATAATAAGCGAGATATTCTCGGTTAAAAGAAAAAATATCACGTCAAAAATTAAAAATCGAAATTTTGAGTTCACATAAGAATAGGATGACGTCACACCATTGTAAAGGTAAATTTTTGTCATGGATTCACATCTACAACTCATAACCTATCAGAATATGTAATAAAAAAATTTTTTTTGAAATGCATAGAATGGCCTGAAACGTGTGCAAAACGGTTTTGAAACGATTCTGAGCACTTTTGAATTTTGCGAACGCACTGACGCGCAGAAGTACGCGTACGCCCACTACTTTCAATGAAAGATTTGTTCAGATTGATATGAACATTCATCATGCCAAATATGAATCAGAAATGACATTCTGTTATAAAGATGCAATCTTTAGGCGATTTTTACAAAATGGCGCCTAGATGACGTCAGAATGACTTGATAACTTTGAAAATTTAAAGTGATTACACAATGGTAAACAAAATTTTGATATATGATAGAGAATAGAATTCTAAGAAGAATGATATAAAAAATATGATGATTTTCAATCGAAATCATTGCATTTTGGCTAATTTTCTCATAAAAAGTTATGAGCTGACCAAAAAATTTGAGTATGAGGTATGACGTCAAAGTGGGTACCCACCTTCGCGCATTGCAGTTGTGCTGCGCGTTAGACTGTACAGTATGTATTATACCATTTTGCTAGAAGTGCGCAACAAGGTACCCACTTTGACGTCATTTTGACGTCAAAGTGGGTACCCAGTTGAAACTGGGTTACAGCTGAGTGGTCAAAAATATCCTGAAATCTTACCACATTTGGGGGTTTCCTTGACAACAGGACTTTAAAAAAAACTTTAGGTAGATGATTTTCTGCTGATAAAATCATGCTCTTTTAAATGAACTAACATTGTTACAGCATTGGGTACCCCCTTTAAGGGAAAACATGTCTTGTTAAGCGTAAAGCGTGTGTACAATATCATTAAGATGGACCTTTTAGTATAAAAAAATATCACGGCTGACAGATATGTGGATGATTGGTCTTTAAGGGAAATACTATTGAAATTCCTGTATTTCATTTGATTACTGAGATAAAAGCCCCAACAATTTTAACAATGTTTTTTTTTTTTTTAGATAAAATGGACAGGGATAACTTTCAATAATTCAGAGTTATTTTTTTCGAAATAATCTTCATTATGGATATATAAAGGAAAAGATGGACAAGAAAACGACGTCTACACTTGAAAAAAAAAAATGCTGTTAAAAATTTTTGAATTTGATCTAGGGTTCTGGTTTTGTGGTGTGCGTGATGTTTGTGCAAGATGTGATGTCTGTTCCGATTTTGACGAGGATTCATGATCCAGTTTGTGAGATATGACCATTCGTTGATTTACACAATACACGTAACATGTGAACAATTGGCATGCCACCATTGATCGTGAATTTAGACCATGGTGCCGTGGTAAAAAATTAAAAAAATAAGGATTTCCTCGTTAGGGCATTATCTCAGCTGCAACATATTCGAAGCTTATCATAGAGTTCCGAAGTGTGACGTCATCAAATTTTGTTTTATTGCATTTGAGCATTTTCATGACTATATTCCGGCGATGAAAAACCTCCACACGCCAAATTTGACGTGAATCTGTTCACAGTGGCCAAAGGTATAGCCACATGAATGTCTAATTATCCCCATTGAAATCAGTGTAAATTGGCCTGGTTCATAACTGTTTAGAACCATGCCAATTTACACTGATTTCAGTGGGGCTAGGTAGGATTTCATGTAAAATGTTGTGACGTCATCGCTTCGGTGCTTTATTAGGTGGTTAAATTAAAAATTCAAATGGAATGCAGACCATATTAAAAAAATACAATTATTACAATTATCGAATCAGACTCAAAGACTTCAAATATTAGAGGGGGGGGGGGGGAATCCCTTTGAATCTGCTTTCTCATTTTTCGACATTTCATACCAAACAGTAAATCTTACTCCATTTTAACAATGATAATAATAACTCGTATATACCCAGGGTAGCCACTTCAGCTATCAGCTGATCTTCCAGCGGGCCCTGCAGAACATAATATGTTATTAATACCCTTCTCCATTCTTATATGCCAGAAGGTCCCACTTTTGTAAGTCTTTGGTATAACTCGGCCGGGGATCGAACCCATGACCTCCCGTTCATGACGCGGACGCTCTATCAATAATTTATTGAGCCAACATGCCCGGTTTTTCATGTAAGAAAATGGCAGTCATATCTCAACATGGGACTATGTATATGATTAACTTTTCTTATAAGTAAAAGGTGGACTGAATTTTCATCCTTTGTTATTTTTTTTTTCCTCTCCCTCTCCTGTCTTTTTTATTTCAGGTCTTTTTGAGAATCATGGCAGAAAAACCAAGTGAGTGAGTTAATTACTTTACAAAAAAGCATAGCATTGTAATCAAAACATCGAACGAACGTCATGTTTCGTTGTTTACACGTATTGACTTCAGTTTCAGTTGTAGAGTGCCTGTTACGGCCCATTTTGGTAACAAAACCAAAGAGTGCAGCTACAAAAATGTGCAGTATGTGCAGTAGTACGTTACTGCACATTATTGGTACACTGCACAATTTTGTCACGAAGCTTCGTGACCCAAATGTGCCGATAGTTCACCTACATACCTGCTGGGAATCTACGGTCAATAAAGTGCCTGCAAATTTGGTAACGGAGCTTCGAGGCTGTGGGGAAACTGTCCTAGTTATGATAGGAAAAAGTGTTTGATGTTCAGTAGGTTTGGTTTGTTATAGGGGCAATCTCTACGTATTTGTTTGAGAGGGAGGGTAATCTTGGGGGTGGGGAGATTAACCGCTCTTGGGGTGAATATTCCAGGGATCAGTGCATGAATGACTAGTGTCTAGGGCAGGTATTTTATGACTAGTTGATTTTTGGATTTTGGTTCGGAATGCAGGGGGAAGGGGGTACACTTCCCCAGGTCAATAACTGTCCCAGGAATCATGTGGTGTTCAGGGGTAGTAATTTGTTATATTTTCCTTACGTAGTTATCCTACGGAATTGTTTTGTTCGGTTGCGGGGAGGGGCACATTCAAGGGGTTGATATCTTTGGGATCAATTATTGATTTATTTGACTCTTCATTTTAATGCAAGAACTTTGTAATTAAAGTATCAAAATGTGAGGGAGAAGGGTTCTCTCTCTCTCTCTCTCTCTCGCTCTCTCTCTCTCTCTCTCTATCATGGCATCTTATCATTTCTTTCAAATTGCAATGCAAGTAACTGGCCAATGTTATCTTTGATCATGACGACATGTTTTTTCTTCCTTCAGCCTTCTTGACCGAAAATAATGATATTTTTCCCCCCTTTATCTACTCTGCTCACTGCGGATTATCATGTTTATAGAAGTAAGTATTATGTTCCTTCTTTTTCCCCCATTTTCCCCGATTTTTTTTCCCGCATTTTCATGCTAAACGTTATGTAATATAAATATACGTGTGCGCCTGTGTGTGGGTGTGTGTGTGCTGTGTGTTAATTTGTGCGTATGAGGGGTGTGCGTGCGCCTGTTAAATGCAGGGGCATGTATATGTGTTTTTGCCAACAACTTGCAAAACTGATGAAACTATGCATCATGTACAATACATTTCTTTCTACATAACTTGACCCAAGTCCCCCAATAGGCGTCAATCCTGGAGTGGGGGGGGGGGGGGGGGGGGGGAGGGGGGAGCGCTTGCCCCCAAAAGAAAATTTAGGAGAAGAAAAGATATCATACCCCCCGCCCCCAATAACTTCCGAACTGAAAACATAAAGAAAAAGAAAGGTAAAAGTAAAAACGAGATATTTGAATTCGTCACATGACGAATTAGGTGGTCTGCCGGCATCTTTTAGGTTTCGACATGGATAGTGATAAAGTCGATGGTAAGACTTTTGATAAAATTTTTACTTCTCGATAGTAGACTAACGTCATAGAAAATTGGATGATTTGATATCGCAGCATACTGAAAAGATGATCCAAAGCTTTAATTCACCTTAACTAATCAGATTTTCTATAGGGTTGTACATAAACTACTGTGCACTGCATTGCAATTGTCATAACGGGCCAAAAACAGCAGTTTATTTCATTGACTGTGACTGTATATGTAATTATATAGTTAAAGAGGGTAGTAATATAACATGTAAAAAGAAAGCAAAAGGAAAAAAATTGCCCCCCTTCCGTCTGGGGCTCGAAGCAGGGACCTTGAGCATGTGAGGCAAGTGTTTTGAAGGTATACCTGAAAACAGCTCATAGAGATAACACGTAGATTCAAAACGGAATTCTGATATCAGGTTTTCCAGCCAAAATTTTGACATGTTTTCGACAATTCCTTAAAAAAACATGACGCATAAGATAGAGAATTTTCTCAGCTACAACATACTTAAAGATGGGCCAAAATCAAGCAGAAATAAGGGATATGTTGATCAAAGAAGACGAGAATGTAGAATCAAGAATTACGTAAAAGTCATGTCCCATAGAGAATACACGTAAAATGAGAAAAATTGACATTGTGCCTTTAATCGTGAATTTAGACCATGATAACCTCATCAAAATGAGTAAAAATGAATAACATACTTATAGAGAATTGTCTCAGCTACAACATATCGAAATTCCGGCGAAAATTGATGAATAATAAGCGAGATAGCCTTGGTTAAAGGAAAAAATATAACGTCAAGAATTAAAAATCAAAATTTTGAGTTCACATAAGAATATGAAAGAGTAATTTTTTTTCATGAATTCCCATCTACAACTCATAACCTTTCAGAATATGTAAAAAAAAAATTGGGGGTCTCCACGCATTCTAAGGAGCTATGGCGGATTATAGAGGGGCATGTTTTTGCGTGTTTTTCCATTACTTGCCCAATAGACGCGCGCACGAATTTCGAAATTTGACACGCGCGTGCAACCTTATGGTTCGTCGAGATCAGTTCTAAATTAATGGAAATTGTTAAGAAAAGTGTCAGGAATGCAAATCAAGTGAAAAAACGGCGTTTTAACGTTATTTGGGACCTGCGCGCGCGTATGACGCCATGCAGACGCGGACGCGCGCAAATTTTTGAACTGCTTGAAATGGCCTGAAACATGTGCAAAATGAATTTGAAGCGATTCTGAGCATTTTTAATTTTTGCGCGCGCTGACGCGCGGACGTACGCGTACGCGCGCGTCTGGCTATCTGAAATTTATTGGATTAAAATTATCTTTAATCATGCCAAACATGAATGAGAAATGACCATCCGTTATGAAGATATGACCCTAAGGTGATTTTCACAAAATGGCGCCTGGATGACGTCAGGATGACCCGATGAACATGAAAATAATTGGAACGGCAAGATCTTATTACGATTGATAACTGACCGAAATTTCATGCAATTTGAACCAGCCGATTCTGAGATTTCGAGTGCACAAAAAAGTGCTTGGAATAAAGAAAAATAAAGAAAGAAAATTCTGACGAAATTAAGAGGTGATCTGTCAAAGATGACAGACCACCTAAAAAGAAAATAAAAGAAAAGGAAAGAAAAGAAAAGGAACGAAGGAAACAGAAAGAAAATAAAGTGGAAAACAAGGAAACAGAAAGAAAATGGGAACTGGAAACTATATCTTACCCAAAACCGATAATAATTGCTATTAAAAGGAAAGAAAATTGACTGCATCTTACGTCTGTATCTAATGTTATACTTTTCTTCTACCCATAGAAAGTAATAGCTGGTCGGCAATTCAAAAATTACAAACAACATCTGCTGTATCTTGGTGACGAATCCAGTGTATTTGGATCGGTTGTTGACTATACAACTGTCATCATTAAAAAGGGGTATATTTTTCTTCGCTCTCTGCGCTCGCTCATTTGATGTATGTTAATGGTATAGCAAAGGAATTCGGTAAGTGAGATGACCCCTCAAATCACTTTAATGTAGCTCACAGTTGCCCGCCCCCCCCCCCGAAATTTTGAAAACTTACATTTCTTTACTGAACAATTTCACAAAATCCACCATAGGTGTGCACCAAATCCTTCAATTTCACATCAAAAAATGCAAAAGTGCCCTTATCACAAGCTCGGTCGCTTTGATCCCTAGCTTTTGAGTTTCTTCGAAATTTTTTATGCGTCTTTTCCCTAAGCCCCTCGCACCCTGTCCGAGGGTTCATCTCCGCTTGGTCGTCTTGCCCGCCCCCCCCCCCCTCCTAAAAATGGATCGACGCCTCTGTCCCCCTCCCATGGCATCCAAAAGTCATACATTCACACCCATACACACCCTCCCACACCCACACACACACCCGCAGACGCGCGCGCGCGGGAGTGAACATTATCTTTTGCTCATGCATGTAGAACTGCCCCACATGGAAAATACACACATAACTGTGGGGGAGTGAGGTTAAACAATGAGTAATGAGAGGGGGCGCTATAATATGCATGTAAGATTGACCCAAATCCTGGACTTGGGTCATTCCTACATTTTTACTAGATTTAACTCGTTTACCTTAGGCACTTCCAAGATGAATTAATGTTTATCGCTTATACACACACTGTAAAAAAAAATATAATAATAAAAAAGCTGTATTTTTACAGTGACAAGATAAAGATAGAACATGTAAAGTAAAAAAATTACAGCGGATGGTCTCTGTAAATATAATATGGATGTTGTAAAAATACACCAAATTTTGTTGTGAATATGATATACAGATTAGATCTGTACTTCTAAAGCAGTTCATGAGTAAACATACTCCCATCCAACTACCTACTGTGTGTAATTTTAAGCTTCAAGTTGTTAAAAAATAGTGATTTTACATCTTGTTGTTTTTCCTTTAGAGTTTTGCATAGGAAAACAACAAGATGCAAATTACTGTTGTTAAATTAATGTTGTTAAACAATTCGAAGTCTAAAATTCACTGACGTAGCTAGGGGTTCTGCAGTAGGGGACACCAGAAACATTTTTTTTTGGGTACTTACGCACACGCCCACACCCGCACCTACTCTCACACATATGTATACACACACACACACGCACCCATACGGCGCGCACAAATGCAATCGAACCCTGACGACCTGACGATTCAGCCGGAAGGCTGCATGATAATATGCTTTCAGCGAGTGAAGTGAGCAAGAAAATTTTCAAATCTTTATCATTTTTATTTTACTGTTAAAAGGAAGATAATAACTGCTCATAAATAATCATATCGGCCATCATTAATATTCATGATCGACCATAAACAACCAAAATTGCGAAAATAGATAAATATCATTTAATTTTTTTTTTATCATTTATGCAATGGTAACATTTCAAACCGCAGTGCCAAATGTATTTGCATTAATAATGTAATATACAATATTTATTCGAACATGCAATTATGAGCAGGAATTTTGAAATTTACATTTGAAAGTTGCAATTTATAACTGGTTTTTAGCAAGAAATGCAATATAGTCCCTATTTAGAAAAGATAAATACTCCGGATCAGGGGAGATGGTGTGGCTCAGTGGATAAGTCTCCAGACTTTGAACCAGAAGGTTCGTGGTTGGTATCCCTGCCGCGGCACTAATGTCCTTTGGCAAGACATGAATCTGCATTTGCCACGTCTTTCGGATGGTGTCGTTAAAGGTCGGTCCCAGACTTAAAAACTCATATTTGATTGATACACGCCCAGTAAAAACCCAATTCAACAACAACAACAACGGATCAGTAGTAAGGTATAGGATGTAGGATTATAGCAGTAAGGTTAGATTACGAATAGAATAGGGTAGGGTTAAATTGTGATAGCTAGCTCTGTGGAAGTTGCGATTGCATTTCCGGTTATGTGTCAGTTATATTTTTAAAAACTGTAGGCCTAGTGTGAAAAAACGGGAACCTCTAATTTTACAGACTGAGTACTTATTCATACATTCACTGTATTTTTACATTATGCTGGTGTAATTCTAATCAACATACAATTTGTAACTAAAAAGTACAAGCAATGCTTGTAAAAGAAAATAACAACCAACCTGTATTTTTAGATCAAATTTATGGCGACTCTGCTGACATCAGATTTGCTGTAAAATTACAGAGATTTTGTTTATAGTACAAGATGGGCCCATGTACAAGCAACAATTTCCCTTGTTTAACTCATTTTGGCAAAAAAATTGGACTTGGGTCGTTTTATATTCAGATACTCATTTATAGCTACACATGATGGATTTTTTCTGTGTTTAAATGATACTGCACGAAATAGATTTGCCTGTATGCCTCATTGGGATTCATTTGTCTAAATCGAATATAATCAATTATTTTTAAAATAAAAAGTTGCGTGAGGACGTATGAGCGTTGGCGAAGTTTTAATTATTTTACGAAATAAATTTTCCTGCATATTTCATGAGGATTTACTTGCTCAGATCAATTATTTGATGCTTCTTTCCTCGTAATATAAGTTGTGGAAATTCTTACCACTACTTTGTAAATAATCAAAATGCAATTAATTTATCCACAAAAACTAGAATAACCTTGAAAATTTCAATTATTGCATAAACATAATTGCAGGCAGGTTTTGGGAGTAAGACTGAATATGCAGGGTTATAGGCTAAACCTTAACAGCCATTCCATGTAAATAGACACCAAGAGTTTGAAATTTTCAAGTTCAACTAATTAAAAAAAAGTGATTCATGTTTTGTTAGGTATATGTTCAAACGGTGGAAATCTTATTTTTCACCACGTTTCACTTTCAAACAACCTAGTTACACCTTCCGCAACAGAGTTTAGATTTGCTACAAGAATTATGCCTATTTGGTACTGTTTTTAATCACACTCATAGTCTTTCAAGCATGTTTTATTTTATGTAGATACATCATTTCTTGTACTAAATCTTATTTCAAACCCATTTTACCATATCAAGTTGGTTCTTGATTTATGTGATTAACTTGACAATATTTTAGATTGAAAACACCCTCAAAAGGTGTCACGCTAGTCACGAAAATATGTCCATATTTTAGACAGCTTAAAAAAGTAGGATTTTGTATGACTTGTAGTTCATAGCTTTTGAGGAGCTTTTCAGAGTTAAAACAATCTCAGAATACCACCCCAGAACAATATTATAACACGAGTCACTCTACTAATACGGTTGTCACGCGAGTCACATTTTTACAAGTTTGTGAAAATATAGAGAATGAATTAGATTTGTTGACAGAAATAAATTCTGCCTTAAAAATAATAAATGTAAAATGTTTTAATCCTCATATTATGTAGTACTTTAAGTTTGTAGTATGTCATATCACTTCCTGTCACCCTTTCAGTCATTCACCTTTCCCCCATCCCGTTATCATCTTCCCGTTATGATCTTACTCCCAAACAATTCAAGGAACCCAAGTTCTAAAAACTTTGACTCACAGAACCAGTCCCAGTCACCTACACCCTTCATTACCACTCCCCATAATACCATATCATAATAGACATTTAACTATAAACCAATCAGAAGTCACTAGCCCAAACATTGTTTCACTCCCCCAAACTTTCCTGAGAGTAGAGTTTCTCTTATCGAGAGGTCTTGACTTTTAACCATCGACAAACACATTTTCTTCAACTTTACTTAATATAACTGTATCGAGAGAAAGAGAGTTCCTGATGAACTTCGTCAAATAAATACTTCGAGTTTGAACTGGAAAGAGAACTTGTACCTTTCGCCTCATTTAATGTGTCCTCATCTAAGATCCGATCCCACAAACACGACACTCACATTAAGGGTACATATCATATCATTTGATGATTAAGGAGGTTACGATACATGTAATAACTTATCTATATTTCAACTGGAATGCCAACTTCTGCTCACATCCTCTGCAAAGTGAAGCAGCCAGATCTTGTCATCAATAGGGGACAGTTCATGGATGAAGAGAATCGAATCTTCAAAATATTGGCCCTCAACCATGTTAACAGAGAAGGCGTAGATATTGTTTCCATGAGATAATTACGAAATTTCCGAACCACAAGATAATTACGAAATTTACGCACTATAAAGCAGACACCCTGGAAAAGAAAACTGAATGGACTAAAGTGCTTATCTGATTTAACTCTAAGAAAGATAGATTAGCATAGCTTGATTTTTAAAATGTGATTCTACTGTCATTTGCTCAATGGAAACAAAACAGTTGATCACTTTAATTTATTACCACACTTTTTAATGATAGAAAAGAAAGAAAAAGATAACACGGTGTGTGAACATTATTTGTAAGAAGAATGGAGGACTCTTTGTCCATCAAAGTTACTTTCATGTTTCAAAAGGAACTTGTGAACATAAATCCCAAAGCAACAATGAACGTGAACTTAAGGAAAGTTTGATTTTAGATTCATTTCAAGTACAGTGGAATCTTATTATAAAGAACACTGTTATAACAAATTCTGTTTATAACAAGGTTATTTCACCAGTCCCACTTTTTTGTATTTTGTTATTTAGCCC
>JAPZVO010001959.1:0-12132 GCA_029962745.1 Echinometra lucunter | reverse complement strand
TTTTCTTATATCTCTTTTAAACATTACGAAGGTGACTTCCATCTGCTTTAGATGTAGAATCGGAAAAAAAAAAAACCAGAATCGAGTGCTCCAAAGTTGTCACCTCTATTCGAACATAAACACATCCATCCTGTTCATGGACCCTACTACATTTTCTGATACAATGGCTATGCTTTGTTTTAGGGTAGGAAAACGGAAAGCCTCAGTGCTGAAGGCTACCGTCCATCAACATAACGAGAAGCTGAAAAACATTTTCATACCTCCGCCCACCGTAGGTAGTTGCCGGAGGCATTATGTTTTCGGGTCGTCCGTCCGTCCGTCTGTACGTCCGTCAAACAGTCAGAGAGTCAACATCTCAAGAAACTGCCAGCTTTAACACGCCTCCCAAGAATTTGAAGAGAAGAAAAGACAACCTGCCAAGAAGGCAGCCCAGGATGAATACCATCCCCCTGAATCACAACCAAGTACTGTATGGCCAACTTGAATAGTCCTATCAGGCCAGATTCTCTAAAATGATATATCCTCTAAACAGTTTTATTTCATGTCAACATGACTAAACATTTTTTTTTTAAAGCCGTTTATTGTTTTTTGCTTTAAAATCTTCATATGTATATTCTGCTTTATTCGTCAGAATTTTGAACTGCTTTTATCGAAGATTTGAAAGAAAATTGATAGACCTGAATTACGGTACAAAAAAAAAAAATAATAAATAATGAGCAAATCGCAGCTGCTGTGACGTCACAGACATAAAAACGCAACCTGTACCGTGCGCACTCGTTACTCTATCGGTAGACTAGCCTCAAGCACGTCAGATGGACGCCGTGTGAAAGTTGTAGATGCTTGGAATACGTTCTGTATTCGTTGGCTGTTTGTTAGTCATTTGTTACACTAGCGTATACGTTGTGTATTCGTTTCAGAGAACTTCCACGTGGATTGGACGTATGTGGACGAACGGCGGACGAAACGCACACCTAGCGTGCGAAACGTTCAAACAGCGAATTTTTAACGTGTACACAGCGTATTGATCGATACGTTCTCAAACGCTCAAAATTTTGAACATGTCCAAAATAAAAATCGGCTGGCGCACCTCTGCGAACCCCTTCGGACAGCTAACGAATACAAAGTACGTCCAACGTGTCACGAACGAATTTTCGAATACGTTAGGCATTCGTTGGCCCGATTCGCTAATATGTGACAGGGCCTTACGAACCGTTTGACAGATCAACTTCGAACTTGGCTCATGTCTGCACATGGAAGAGACAATGATCTGAATAGATTTTGGGGTCACAAAGTTAAAGGTCAAAGGTCATAGAGGCCATTATGTACATACAAATGGTTCGCTTTCAACATAACTCAACAACCATTTGACTGATCAACCTCAAACTTAGGACATGTATGCATATTATGCATATGGGAGGGACAATGATCTGATTAGACTTGGGGGTCTCAAGGTCAAAGTTCAAAGGTCATAGAGGTCATTATATACATAGAAATGGTTCGTTCTCGCGATAATTGAACAACCATTTGATGGATCAACTTCAAACTTGGCACATGATGCATATGGGAGGGCCAATGATGTAATTAGATTTTGAGGCCTCAAGGTCAAAGGTCATGGTCATAGAGGTCATTATGTACATAGAAATGGCCCGTTCTCGCGATAACTCAACAACCATTTGACGGAGCAGCTTCATACTTGGCACATGTATGCGTATGGGAGGGACAATGATGTGTTTAGCTTTTGTGGTCTCAAGGTTACAGGTCAAAGGTCATGGAGGTCATCATATTCATGAAAATGGCTTGTTCTTGCGATAACTTAGCAACTCTGTGATGGTTCATATCCAAACTTGGCTTATGCATTCATATGGAAGTCTCATAATTGTCTCGTTAAATTTGGGGATCACAAGGTCAAAGATGTCATTTTACACATGAAAATTAAAAAGATCAACACAAATGTGCCATTTATTTCCGATCTGGAAATTTCGGAGGCATAACTTGAGGATTCATCTAGTTGAACAATGAAACAACACAACACAGAAGAATGGATAAAAAAAATAAAGAAAATGAAAAATTATTTATAAACAGACATGTATAAATAAAGTGAGTCATTTAGAAATATTTACTAAAAATATCAACTTGTTTTGGATTGATTGTATCTCATCAGTTTGTGAAGATATAGATCCCTTTTTTTTTTACTTTGGATTATTGTGTAATGATTTAAAGGCATGAAATGACCGACTGTTTCTTTGATTCACACTTATACTACAGTCACACCGGCAGGCCGAACCCAAACCAACCTCCAAATACAATTTTTTTTTTTTTTTTTTTGCTATTAGGTCTGATATCTGCATGGATCGGTCTGCTGTCAGTTTTACGTCGGTTTGACATCGAGAGTGTCAATTTGTAATCAGTTTAGAATCGGGCTACAGAATTTGTCGGGGTGAGATCTTTCAAGCGTGTTCAAAAGATCTCAAAACGATCATTTGTCGGGGACATGTCGGGGACGGGTCGGGGAGGGTTCAAGAAGAGCGGGGAGCGTTCGGACTGGGTAAGATTCTGGTCGGAATTAAAGATAAGGAAGTGATCGGTTTCAATACCAACTTAGGTCAGGTTGTGGTCAGCCGAACTAGCCCCGAATCCTTGTCGATAGATTACTGAATAGATTTTTATTACCAGAAACAAAACCGAACAAAGTAACACCTCGCCCGATTCAAAACCGAACAAAGCTGAACTCATCCCGAACAAGGACTGTATTGACACCGACAACGAAATAATCAGTTGTCGACCGGTACTTGAAATGCAATTTAATGATGATTTTTGTTAAAATTTATTTTTTGGGAAAGGAATTCTATATCATACTGTGTTATTAATTACAACTTAGAAGTTGCGGCAGTACATACATGTATAACGTAAAACATACCTGCGCTTAAAGGCATTGACTAACATTGTTATGATTTTTAAAGAAATCTTATTTTGTTACTTGAAAATGGAATAAACATAAGGGTTATAGTGTAAAAATACCAGTGTGAAAGCTTCAAAGTATAATATCCACAGGAAGTATTTTTAAATATTAAAAATGTGAGCCAATGTTTGAAAAATATACGAGGGTCGGTTGCCCAGAATAGACATAAGGAGTGCGCATGCGCGTATGACCCACCTTACCGTACTGTGTGTATTGGCGTATCACGCTGCGGGAGGCACATAACGGCATTTTCTAATTCAAACAAAGTGGTCCTCTTGGTGATTGTCTCGTGAAACGAAGGATAATAAAATCGCCGTTTGCGTCTAACTTACACTTTTTCATTCCAAATTATGGTTGGTTTCAGGGTTTTTTAATACAAATACAAGTACTCATACACATGTTTTGTCTTAGTTTGAGAATTTTTAAAATCAGCTACTCACAAAGTTAGCCAATGCCTTTAACCCGTTGAAGCCGGTAAAGCTAAACCCGCTTCCCGACCTGTGGACGGTAAAAGTTCAGGCCGAGCTCAACGGAGCGTGGTTGTCAAGAAGGGGCGCGGCCTACTGTGTTCATAGCCAATCAGTGCTTTGTTCGCGGTTGCCGTCGGCTTATTGAATATGCATGATACGGCCACTCGAAAAGAGAGCAAAAGAACATGAATTATTCATATTCTGGGTTGCTCATTGGCTTATCGCCGACGGAGCTAATGAATAATTTATGAGATTCTGGTGTTTCGAACCAAACTCCGCACGCTTTCTCTCTATCTCTCTCTTGATGAAGAATGAAAAGCGGGACGGAAATTAAAAAAAAAAAAAGTATGATATTGATGATTATTACCAGATTTTTATTTATTTTTTAATGAAAGCTATTGCCTTCGCATCACTTTCACAGGTCATGTGATTCTTTATTATGTACGTCTTTTCGAAAATAACTGTATCATGGATTTTTTTTCAGCTTTATAGTGAGATCTTCCTCACTTTTTGTTTTATTTACTCACAGAGATCGGATTCGAAGAAAAAATGATTTAGAGAATAAGAACCGTAAATCAGTTTCTCGCTTCTTGAATTCTAAAATCTGAACGCCACAGAAAATGGTTCAATAAATAATTCCGCTGTAATAATATTATACGCTGGCGGATAACTTGAGAAAGATCTTTGCCCTACGATTATGTTACACTCATCTGTGTTTTTAAAAACCATTCTCCAATAACAGCAAGAACAGATGAGTACCAATTTTCAAGGTGGTTTTTGCATGTAGGTCTTTCGCTTATCTAAATTATCGTGGAGGCCATAGGGATTTAAAAAAAATAATTATACTGATTTTTGCCAAAGAATCCCCGACAAAAAATGATAATCAATTGTAGCCCTAGATCAATCTCCAGCATCATTATTACTATTTTTATTGTAATTATTGTCATTGTTATTGTTATCATCGTCATCATCATCATGCATTATTCGGCAATTCACCAAAACTATTACAAGAGAATATAGAAGAAAAATATAAATTTTGAAAAATATATCAATACAAAGAGGGTGTTATACTCTTACAAGTTCAGGCTACCTGGGAATTAAATCGATGCTCGTTTCGTAGACCCGCTTGCTGAGTTATATATGGCCATCACAGTGATATCTCGGGGACCACTGTCATCATGGTCATTACAAGTTGTGTATTTGAAAATGGACCGTAAATAAAAATAGTATACTTCGAACTGAGACCACCGCAAACAAGTATATATTTTTTTTTGAATCTCATATCTATCCAACCTAAATCTGCAGGGGGTTATGTCAACAGGATGAAAAAGGTGCCTTTTTTCTACTTGTCTCTATACCCGTTTTTTTTTTTTTTTAAATATAGCTCTACAAATTGCCAGTAAATCAGAAACAACTCTTATAACATTTGTACTTCCCGTAAGTAAGGTCCGCCTTGTAAAGCCACTGCCGTATCCGCACAATTTTTATGGAACATTGGTATCCAGTAAGTGGGGCCAATGTCATTGAAAGGTGGACACCATGATGCTTGTACAAGGGATTTCAAATAATACAATAAACCTGTAATCATCAATCGATCTCAGAATACCCATAACAAGTATTTTTTCGTATTTTTCTATACCTAAGCAATGCATCAAATATTTAATTTTCATTTTAGGGGTGAAATAGAGAGTGGCCTTTTTTCTTGTTATTGGCGTTTTGATATACCCTTTTCTCTTTACGCGACCGTGAAAAACACCCTTTTACGTGCTTTTGGGCATGGTGTCCACCTTCCAGTGGAAGTGCCTCCCCCCTCCCCCCCCCCCCCCGGTAACATGCCTTGATTGCACGAAATCTATAATGATAGGGATTATCCGAACGGTTTATTGTAGAGCTTCCATTTCTTTTGTTCTCATCTCCGATGAAAAGACAGGAAATGCTTTCATGCTTTTGAAATTTTAGAACCCAAGCTGCGCTCAGGTCATCACTTATATTGTATGGCGACTTGCAAAATGGTGAATAAAGTTTGAGAAAACACGCTTTTTATAACCTTACTCCCGGATTTTATTCAGAATTAGGCGGATGATACATACATGCATGATACTGATAATGAAAAATAAGGAAACATAATGAAATCCATATAAAAAATTATGAACGTATAAGAAGAAAGTAAAAGAAAGAAAGCGAAATGAAGTTTGAGAAAACACGTCATTTATTACCTTACACGCTAGTCATTACCTTACTCCCAGATTTTATTGTGAATTAGGAGGAAATCATTGTCAAAAGTATGTCTTGTATTATCTATGTTATACTTCTATTTTGCTTGATTGCTTTCCATATAGCCAAGGCCTATTTACGTGCACACTATTCATAATAGTTTGCTTTGAAAGGGTGGATCGGAGAGTGTATTCAAGATTATTGATTTAGGGGCAGACAATCCCTCGTAAGCTTCGCCAACCTCTAAAACTTCACATCCTGCTCATTGTAAAAAAGTTGAGAAGGTGTGTGAGTTGAGCGCTGTCTGGATTGTTACCTCGAATGTTTACAAAAGCGAGAACAAAAGTCGGATTACTCCGTCTGTAGAGGCTTTTATTTATAGATTTTGCTTTTCATTTGATGCAAAATAGTGTATCCATGACCTTGCAAGAACTTGGAAACAACACACTGATTTGAAACACAATGAGTTAAGAAAAAAGGGAATGATTGATATAATTGATATATATATATACATTTATATATATACATATTCATCACCATGGGCGTGTATGGGGCATGTATGTTGGAGGGGGTGGGAAAGAAACCAAGATTATCAGTAGGTGGGAATTAGACATACAGTTATATTACCAAGATCTCTCTTTTTTTTCTTTTTTTTTTTTGGTCCTCTGACTACACTCTCTTTATCCCCAACCCCTTCATTTCCTTTCAGCTAAATTACACTCCGTTGATCTGAAGTTTAATTCATAAAGGGAATTTTGAACTTCACACCATAACGTCATTCTGTTATTATCATTATCATTATCATCATTCTTATTTTTTTATTAATTCGGTTTTTTTTCTCCACACTCAAACTATGCAGTAAAATAAACAAATGTAAGCCCCCCCCCACCCCCCGAGCCTCGATGATTAATTTTGCTTTCCCCGCTCCAGGCAACTTGTCAGTGCACCCGGGGAATCATTTTCATTTATTGTGTGTGTGTTTGTCAAGAATGTCAATTTGTTCCATTGTAATTGTATGTGTATCTTTGATTTGCTGAATAAAATGGTGATAATGTCAATGATATTGATAATAACAATTATGATGTTGCTGCTGCTGCTGAATATTATTATAATTGCTATTATTATCATAGTTATTATTATCATTGTTATAATTATCATCATCATCATCATCATCATCATCATCATTATCATCATCGTTATTACTGTTGTTGTCGAAGAGTTCGGAATATTTTGATCCTTTTTCTTTTCCCTCCCTTTCTAAAAATTTATCTTTCTTATTTCAACAATTTTTCTTGTTTCTCTCCAATCATTTTCCGATTTGCAAGGGATGTCACCCCCAAAGACCATTCATGCACGTTGTCATGTTGTATGTAGGCCTAATGGTACATTTTCTTGCTCATAGTTCTGTTAGCTTCGCTCCAAACCATAAACACTAATACTCGGTGGAAAGAAACGAAAATGGAAAGCACTTATTTGAAAATCAACTCGAAAGTCAGAGAAGAGTTTGCGTTGGTGCTCCATGTAGTGACGTAGCTTCGAGTGGCGGCGTCAGGCTGTTTTGAGGGGCAAGATGAGATCATGCATTATTTTTTTTTTTTTAAATCACAAGCATAAATTAGGTAAATACGACCAAGACTTAAAAAAAAAACTTTTTACACTCTTCCTTCCCATTTTTCCCTTTTCTTCCTCTTTTCTTCCACTTTTCTTCATTTCCTCCCTCTCATTTCCTTTTCTTCACTGCTTGGGGGGGGGGGGGGGGAACCCAAAGGGGTGGTCGCCCGTCTCCCTGTAGCGTTGCCCCTGCTATAAAGTGGCAATTGATCCAAGTTGCATAAAATATGCTAATTAAACTATGAAAATTTATAAATGTGTGCAAAACCCATAAACGTACGAGTCGACGGGGGGAGGGGGGGGGGGGGCTTGAGGTCTGCATCCCCTCCCCGACACGTTTGTCAAGCACTAATACTCGGGCAAGCTCTGTTTGTTTTGGTTTGTTATTTCGATTTTTTACAAGTCATGGGTTTTGTTTTGCTTTTTTTTTGGGGGGGGGCACGGCACATGATAATCAGCAAAAGCCCTCCACGCCTCCTAAATAAAATTTAGCCCGTGTGTCCATGTGCACAAGCCTACTCCGACTGGTCAGTTCTTGGTATGAGAGCATGGATCACTCTTCGAGTCGAGTTCTACATTGGAAATAATTAGTTCTTGAAACGCTTTTCTACCTCCAAATCGTTGTCATTTGAATACAAATCAAAACTTTACAGTCGAGGAAAGGGATATTTCCTATCTCTCTCTCTCTCTCTTCACTTTTCTTTGTCCTTTTTTCTCTTCTTTCTTTTCTTTCCCCATTTTTCTCCTTATTTTTCTCTTTTGTCTTCTCTTTACTTTTTCTTTTTCTTCTTTTTTTCCTCCCCTTTTCTGTTCTGTTCTGTTCTGTTTTGTTCTCTTTTATTTTTTTTCTTTTACGATTTTCTTTTTTTTTCTTATCCCTCCCCCCCCCCCCCCTCTCTCTCTCTCTCTGGAAAGAAAACGTAAAAAGGGGATTTGGGTTCTAATGAAAACAGTGGAAAAACCCAAGGTTGCAAGATTTATTCGGGAAATAGTAAATTTGCTAGGATTGTCTCAAGACTAAACTTTCAATCAGGGTCTGTTACTGGAAAAGTGAAAGTGCGGCACAAAGTGTATTTTGATATGAGGGAGTAGGGTCGGCGGAACCTCCCACCCCCAGATAATTTGTAGAAAATCGTTCCCCATTTTTTTTCATGCTGGCCACCACCAACAAAAAAAAACAAAAAAAAAAAAAAAACGTTCTACCGTTCTCTCTTTCTTTTTTTTTTGACATCCACTCTCACTCCCCATGCCCATCCCTCTATGTATCGCTTTTCATTCTTTTCAACCCCCCTCTGTGACTATCGCTTTTCATTTTTTTCAACCTCCCCCCTTTTTCTTCTTGTACTCTTTTGGTTTCCTCTTTCTTTTTCTTTCACATCCACTCTCTCTCTCCCCCATGCCCATCCCTCTAAGTATCGCTTTTCATTCTTTACCAACCCCCCTTTTTTCTTCCTGTACTCTTTTTGTTTCAAGACCAAAAGTTCAAAGTTCAAATTCTACTTCCTCATATTTGCTCTGTCGTCAGCTCAAACTCAAGTCGTCAACAAAGTCAAATTATAGATAATGATAACACAAAAACAATCCCCGAAACCTCGATGAAAATATTCTGAATCTAAAATTCAGTATAAATTATGTAAACTAAAATGTATCGTGGCAATGGAGAGTAAGCGTTCGCATATCAGTGAGGTACAGAAATAAAGCTATAATAAAGTCCGGCACGCGAGGTGGTCGATCGATCCAATTTGCATAGAATATGCAAATACTAAAGAGCGAGCGTGAGATCTAGGGTAGCGTAATTCATATGGAAATTAGAAAGAGCGTGCCTATTCTGATTGGTCGGTTCTCGGCGGAGATCATGAACGTTGCTATGCGCACTCTTCGACTCGAGTTCGATTGGAAATGTGTTTTATAAACTGTGTTTTCTACCCCAAATCGTTATCTTTTCACATTAAAACAAAGCAAACCACTTCGTAAAATCTTTGATCAATCGAATCATCAAGGATTTATGTTCATCCATGAAGTAATGAGTTAGATAGAAGGTATGAAAGTGGGCTCGTCTCTACGATTTTCTCAGCCCGCATATATGCGGGCTCAGTCCACGAGTGGAGAAAACTCAGCCCGCATATATGCGGGCTCAGTCCGGAACGGGTTAAGAAATGATTAACATCGATATAATACAGAGTGCATACAAAATATGACTACAAATAGGAAAGAAAAAGAACAAAAGTCGGAAAGAAATAAAAAGAAAAACAAGAATTAGAGAATGAGAAGAGGGATTCGAAACAGAAAAGAACAAGATAAGGGGAAAAAGTAGAGGAAGGAAGAGAAATTGAGAAGAAAACGGGCAAGGATAAATTAAAAGCGCCCTGACAGCCGTAGGTAAAAAAAATGGAAATAGTTACAACCTTTCATAATACGAGAAGATTGAAACAAATTGAAGGCTTTCCAAATCCTACAGAAAATAATGGAAAGGTAAAGGTATAACAGAAAATCAAAAAGGGAGAGAAGAACAAAAGCAAGTAAAAGAAAAGAAGAAAATGAGACAAAGAATAAGAAGAAGAAAGAGGCAAAAAGAAACAGAAAAAATATAAAATAAAGGAGGAGGAAGACAAGAACATGAAGGGGAAAAAGGAACAAGAGAGAAGAGAATGAGAAGAGAAAGGGGAAAAGAAAGGGAAATAAAAGGAACTGAAATAAAAGAAGAAATAGAAAAAAAACCCCAGAACAACGGATAAAAAAGAATAATCAATGGTAAAACTGTGAGTTGTTTCAAAATATCAAAAATAGACAACAAAAGTTGATTTCAGTCACCTTAATATGATGGGGTGGGGTGGGGTAGTTATGAAATATGATTATGAAAAAAAGTATTTATGGTGCATTACTGATGGATATTCGTAGGAATTTTAAAGATATGACTTTACAGATGACTTTTAAGAAGAAAAAACGCAGTAAAAATATACTATTAATGAAAATATGGTTATTCATTGGAATTCTAGGTTTGTTCCCATGCATACCTACAGTAAAATCAAAGAGACCGAAGGTTTGAAAATCTGGGGCCATTGACGGGGACCATGGAAGCTGCTGGGAGTGGGGGGGGGGGGGGGATGCAACCAAAACAAATATGGCCCTAAACATAACAATTGCAAAAGCAAAAAACAAAATTAGTAACTAGCATTGACAATTGCTCATTTCGTAGTCTTGGAACCGTTAAATGTCAAGAACTTCGGGGTTGGGGCGGAGGCGCCTGAACCCTCGTTAGGAGCCCCACAGCTTTCGAACTATGTTTCTTTGCGCGTTCTCCTCCCCCCCCCCCCCAAAAAAAAAGAACCTCCCTCCATAGATACCCAACGTGTGGAGATAGGATGCTTGAAAAGGTGACTTTAGGCCCTCAAAGTCCTACATATATAAAACTACCTTTCAAATAAGGTATGTTTACAAAAAATCATCACAGAGTAGCATTTAAACCCACTTATTGATTGGTTGACAACGACCTGTGTGCCCGTATAAATTCTAACATTCGGGATCATGATGAATTACGAAAAAAAATGCAAGCGGGATGTAATCGGACTGGATTCCAGAAGGAATCGGGGTTGTCGGTTTGATGTCGGGAATGCAACGGCGCGGTCACACCGGCTAGACCGACTCAAATTTTTCTGAAATGGTATGGTCGGGCACTGATGCATGCCCGACATCACACCGACAATCCCGATTCCTCCTGGTACCCATTCCGATTACATTCTGTTTGCATTTTGTTCTGTTTTCATTTTTTTTTTTTTATTTATCATCCCGAATGTTAGAATTTATACGGGCAGATAGTCTGCTGTTAAGTCAAAAAGTGGGTTAAAGTGTAACTCTGTGATGATTTTGGAAACATACCTTATTCGAAAGTTAATATTATATATTGTGGTAAGGACGCTAGCTGCAAATTTTAAAAGTGGGCTTAAAGTCACCTTTCCAAGCATTTTGAAGGGGAGGGGGATGGGGTATTTTAAAACCGGAATCTACTCTTCCCCACCCCATCCATTCTCCACATGTTAGGTACCTATGGAGAAAAGATTGCAGGACGTCCTTTGAGAGGTGGAGGACACGCAAACGAACAGAGTTCAGGAGCTGTAGGGCCCCTAACGGGGGTTCAGGCTCCTCCGCCCCCAACCCCGAAGTTCTTGAGTTTTTACGGTTTTGCAAGACTACGAAATGAGCGATTGTCAATCTTAGTTACCAAGTTTTTTTGCAATATGTTTGAGGCCATATTTGTCATGTGGGTGCAGCCTCCCTCCCCCTTGCCACTTCTGCGTACCCTGCAGATTCTATTTTCATCCCTTCAAGCTCTCTGATCTTACTGTTCATGTGAATGTCAAAAACTAAACACAAAACAAAAAATAAGTTCCCTCAAAAACATATCCCTGTATTTTTTCGATTAGGAACCTTTGATGAAATCTGAAAACAGAATCATGTAGCTACACTTCTCAGCTATATTTCCTGGAAAATTCAGGGCAAACCCTTCAGTTACGCTTCAGTGAGCACGATAAATATGCAAAATTGTCGTTTTTTTGAAGTTCACATGCCTCGTGTCATGACTTGGATGTAGTGATATCGGGTCATACTTATAAGTTTTCGGCGTTTGAAGGCATGCGACATAAACTTTATTCATTGCCAAACATGCCAAAAGAGTTTTGTACCAAATTTCATGCTTGAGTGAGCAAGAGGTGAAAATGGCAAAACATGCTACGAGTAGATTGAATTGTTTCTGTTATTGTTATCTGAGCGAATACTTAAATTTTTCAGCAATGGGTTAATGTCTTGGGAAATATGTAAGAACATATCTCAGGAGGTATCTAAGAAGATACATTTCTATATGTGGGCATGGTGGGTGGGCTG
>JAPZVO010001957.1:0-12163 GCA_029962745.1 Echinometra lucunter | reverse complement strand
TTAAAGTATTATTCAGATGTGTTTACTGTAAAATTTGATTAAAACCCCCCAATCCACCAGCTCTGTAGAACATGTAAAATGATTCTAGTTGACAAAGTTCTCATCTTACAATTATTCATTAAACAAAAGAGCAAACATAGAGCCATTATCCACATGTTACTACTATATTACTATTATATTACTATGATATCCTGAAGAAGCCCTATATGGGCTAAATATCGCTATTAAATTTTGTCACGTAAGAGTCTTCTTTTATACTTTTGTCTTTTCTTTTACTACTATATTAGGCGAGTATGTGAGTGTACGGTAGAATTATGGTGAGTATGTATGAGTATATGGTAAAATCAGTGGTGATTGTATGGTATTTAAAAAAAATTAAATAGTCCTTCACTTGAAAGGGAGAAAGAATCATTTTGGGGAGCAGACGGAGAAACATATAGAGCAATAAACTGACATTTCAGATCTAGATTGCATGTTTTATCGCCAAAAGCACAACTTCGACAGATTTGTTCACAATCTGCCACCTTCATCAAGTGAATAGCATTGGCTTATATTAGTCATCAAAGCTCTTTCACAATTCATTCTGCATCGTCATCTCTACGGAGATTTTGGGGACATGTTCTTTCTAAGTATAAGGCATAATTCTACAGAGTTCTTCAAAGTCTACCCGCTCATCCGCTGAAAGGCCTCAGCCAAGTCTTCAAGGTTCTGAATCATCTACAGCTCGATTCTCACACTGTTGCACTGACGTGAGGTATTCATCGAGTCTCAGCTCAATAGCAAGACCTTTCCAATCCTCTAAAACTTGACTCTCTTTATTCAGCCTCACGCCAAGCTCGTTTTACTGGAACAATAGTTGGCACTGGAATATGAGTTATGGGTACCGTTGCATAAAAACTTGCTATTATAGTAACTTTGCCATCAATATAACTACCATGGTAACGTTGCTGAACAGCCAATCAAAATCCTGTATTCCATGAAAGTTACCATTGCTGCCAACATTTTTACGGTATAATAGAGAGTTTTATGCAACGGCACCCTGTTTTTCAAGCAGTATTCCCACCATATCTACAAGGTTGGTTTATTTTCCTATCATAAGTTTTCTCTAACACAGTGTCAAAGGAAATAATATGTATATAAAATATGAATATGAAATCTATAGAAATCTGTTGGAAAGCAGATTGGGGCTGATTTAAGCGGAGTAATCGTGTAACAATGACAGAGGGCGGCAGACTAGAAATGGTTGGGAGATTTGTTGGAGCTGTATGCTCCCCACCAGTTTAAATTTATTAATGAACTATGGCACTGAGGCAACCCCCCCCCCCCAAAAAAAAAAAAAAAAAAAAAACAAATACAAAACAAAACAAACACACACATACCCATACAGAGATGTGGTAAAAAAAAAAAAGAAGAAGACAGCAAACTCTTTGAAACCAAGAAATAGAGTAAAACTTCAAATTTAATTTCATATTATAATATCAAGTCCTGCAAAGGAAACTGCATCACAAAGAACAACCGAACCAGACACAAGCCCTGATACGGGCGCAAGTGCTCAAAAGCACCATATAACAGAGAATGAATATAGAGGCTCCTCATTCGTCATTCAAAATTAATTTAAGTGTTCACTAATTTGAAGATAATTAAAAGCCAGAGCGTTACATTTTAGAAAGTGTATATCAGTTACACAATGACCTGACCAAATTTGTCTTCTTCTATCTCTTACACAGTCTTGACAATGGGCGATGAGGGCGTGTTGCCTAGACTGAGCCAGTTTGAAGCTTACAAGTTACAATGCATGCGACATTACGTCAGGCAACATACTGAATTCGGGCTGAAAGTAAATGTTTCATTCAGGATCCGAAACAATTCATTACCGTTCAAGCAGAGTTCAAATTTATACTTAAAAGATAAAAAAGAAATACGAATTTATCCACGTAATATGGTTATACATCATAGTGGAGAAGAAAGGCTGAATAACATTAGCCCTAGCTGAAAGGATGAATGTATGTGAAAGTTATTTTTTTTCAAATTCTGACAGATTCGATTACCTTCAATTCACAGAGAATTTCAGATACATACGTCTGTCGTGAGGAAACTTGCACATAAGCATGTACACATAATGCACAATAACAATTGTGGCCAGTAATAAGAATCTTTAGGCAATACAGGATAGTGTTATAATAATTGAACGGATTATCGAAACCCCATTATAACTTCAATGCTACCAGTTTAAAACGCACATTATACACACGGAAATATACATTTCCAGTATTTCCTTCACAAAATACAAAACACTGAGAAAGCTTCATATGACAAGACAACATCAGAAATACTGCATATATAAGCCAACCTGGTCTCCTTCTTAAATCAGGCAATATACCTAATGTACAAACGGTCTTATAACAGGTATATGGCCTGAAATAGCAGGTTGAATAAAATGTCGCCATCTGGCGGCCGCGTTGTCTAAAAATTATGTACGTAAAAGGTGGCTAACTTCAGGCTTCAGTAGTGCGATTGTAATTCATCCCCCCCCCCCCCACCATTGCACCCCATTCGAATAGACTCCCAACGAGTTGTAGGGCATGAAGTATGCATGAACCTGCTAGGTTGATTGGGTGCCGTATTTTGATTTTTGGTTTGACGGGCGCTTAGCAGGGCCTATATTTATCTGAGATACCGAGATACCTATACAAGACATATTGCAATGTAAAAGTCATCGTCCATATCTCCCCCCCCCCCCCCCCCCCCCCCGGCCGTATTACCGCCAAATACTAGATACTAGTAGTCTATTTATCAGATGTGACTTGAATATTTGAAATGAAAATAGTAATTAATCACACATTCTTATCAGCTATTTATGACAAATGAATTTTATTGTAAAACATTACATTCTTTTCCATCAGTTCCGTGCTATCTAGGCCCCATGAATGCATACTTTAATTTCATAATTAAAAATTAACATCGTATCTGGTATGTAGCCTATATCCCCAGCGCTCTGATTCGTAATTGCGTAACGTGCACATGCTAGGTTTTTTGGTTCAGTTCCACGCAGATAGCTAGCGCTAGCTAGCTACGCCGCGCCGCCGTCGTCCGTCCGATCCGGCTGACGTCCGCATCGACATGAATCCAGCCAAACTACTAAATCCAACCAAGATACAAATCAGCAGATTGACAGCTCTAGTACAAATACAGCGCGGATTGAAGGAAAAGAAAAGGCTAAGGAGTAAGGTAGGTCTAACATTTAGCATGATCCAGCATTAGACCTAGTATTATAATAGCAAAGCAATGGAATGCAAACCAAAGCCAGGCAGAGCCAAAGGCAAAGCTACATCATACATGTACACCGCCTACCATGCCTACACTGGCTGCAGAATGGCCCACCCGTACCCGTACTCAGTAGGCTAGTCAGGAGACTCTCAAGAAGTCTCCGGTAGGCACTATTGAGGCGACTCTGAAGTGAGGATGACAGCGGAGATCAACTGTCAGCGACCTGATTGAAGAATATTCATCACACTTTAACTGTTTTGTCAAAGGAATAAACGCCATTTGGCATTACCAACAATTTCATAACGACAAAAAAATTGTCAGCGTCACAGGGATTCGAACCTTGGCCACGATTAACATTAGACCGAAGTGTTCTGTCTCTAACAGTCGTCGTTAGCCTGGTATTTTGGTAGGGTCGGCACTCCTCCTTTATAGAGACAGAAGCGCCCTAATGCGATGTCCATGCAATCTCATTGTGCTGGGGCAGCGCAATGAAAAACTCTCTCAAATTAATGCTTGTCACATTTTTTCATGGATTTTACATGTATCATAATACGGTATATAGTATACAGTTTACCAATGTGTAGTCTTGTTTCTTCTCACTCATCATTTTCAGGTGAATTCAGGGTCCTAACGTTAGGTCCTCTCGGTTGAAAATCTTGCCGCAGCCAACCTCTATCTCTAGCTCTGTTCGCGCTCGCCTCCGCGCTTTTCGCAGTGAGCCGGAGATCAGCGAATTTGCGACTCGCATTTCAAACGTACAATCATATCAACGAGCTACCAATACAAAACAACAACAACAAAAACATCGTTCGTACGTATATGCCCAAACGTACGTACGTGGTCGATCGTTTGAATACGGCCGGTTGAAATGCGAGTCGCAAATTCGCTGATCTCTGGCTCCCTGCGAAAAGCGCGGAGGGGAGCGCGAATAGAGCTAGAGATAGAGGTTGGCTGCGGCAAGATTTTCAACCGAGAGGACCTAACGTTAGGACCCTGAATTCACCTGAAAATGATGAGTGAGAAGAAACAAGACTAAACATTGGTAAACTGTATACTATATACCGTATTATGATACATGTGAAATCCATGAAAAAATGTGAAAAGCATTAATTTGAGAGAGTTTTTCATTGCGCTGCCCCAGCACAATGAGATTGCATGGACATCGCATTAGGGCGCTTCTGTCTCTATAAAGGAGGAGTGCCGACCCTACCAAAATACGAGGCTAACGACGACTGTTAGAGACAGAACACTTCGGTCTAGATTAACATTAGCATGACTGGTAATCGAGTTCTGACAGTGGCTTAAACCACTGCGCAACAAGCAGCTGACGAGGCAGTCGCTGCACTTTATTCATTTATAGATCTACCTGGATTCATTTCTATTCTTAACTTTTCAGACATGAGCATGGAAAGTGATGGGTCTCTATTATAAACTCTAGACTCTAGAATCTATATCATTCCATTTCCAAGTCATATCCCTAAATTTGAATGGCTGTCGCAAAAGGACTACTACTGTCATGACCATAGGCTAGGTCAAAACGGTGTTTTGAATAGAGAAACTAATTGCCGACATGAACGCGAAATAAATTCACTTAGAATTTTAGAGCTGCTATAACCATGATAACAGAGGAGAAAAGTTTTGAATTTACTTACCAGCATCATTCCGGCAGTGCCCCGAGGCTCTCTGGAAGACTTCCTTTTCAATTTTGCGACAGCCACCCAAAGACAGGGAGAGGGAGAGATTAGCTAGATAGCTACTATATTTATTTGATGAGTGTAGGCCAATGAAAACAATAAATGTGGGCAGTGTATACAGCCACACGCGTGTGTCTTTACCTTACGGCCACACGCGTGTGGTTGTATCCACAGCATGGACATGAGGATACAGCCACACTCAACTGAATTCCCACTTTATGCGCCGCTACAGCTATCGCTAGTGTGTATGTATGCACGCACAAGCCATGTGTCTGTGTTGCCAAACCCCAGAACTTGGATCGTCACGAAGGTTTTATCTCTTGAAATTCACTGAAATACAAACAATATTGTACTATATTGTCACCTGCTTGCTGACAAGGTGAGAATGAAGTGAAAATATTGTTTGTATAATAAGTGAAATCGAGAGATAAAACCTTCGTGACGACCCAAGTCGCAGCACATACAATCGCATGAATACACATTGCTTGTGCAGTGCAGTGCACACTAGCGATAGCTGCAGCGGCGCATGTATAAGTGGGAATTCAGTTGAGTGTGGCTGTATCCTCATGTCGATGCTGTGGATACAACCACACGCGTGTGGCCGTAAGGTAAAGACACACGCGTGTGGCTGTATACACTGCCATAAATATTATGCCTCCAAATCACACTTTCACATGCCCGGCTAGCACTGCAAACCACCTTCGGAATTCACCAGTGGATTAGAAAATCTAACTGTGATATCAGAATCTAAAATTTATTTTCAAACTCAAAATATTGACTTTTGATTGATACAAGTACCTACAATGTACCTTAGCGATATCACTGCTTGATTAATTTCCATGTCAATAGCATGACCTCTGACATCTTACACCTTCTAATCTCGCCACAGGTGCTAGGCGCGATCGGCGAAGAGCGTTACATGCAGCCATAGAGATTCTATATATTGACACTAGAGCACTCACTACGCATAATTTGCACGTGCACTGCTGCTCTGCGCAATAGAGCAGACAGGCTGCCATCTTAATCCGGGCAAACACTCCGATTCTGCCCGGATTATAGCATGTTAGCCTACATGTATATGGGAGCGAGTTGAGATACATGCATGTCAATTTCTCTGCAATTACTTTACCATTTTCCTCTGTTTAACGTTGTATACAATTTAAAAGTCATATGACCAAATATATTCATGTTTTATAATGTGATCTCCTTGTCATTTTAGGGCAGATGCAGGGGGGGGGGGGTTGGCATGGAGAGGATGACCCTTCCTAGGATGCTGAAATGTATTGCATGTATGTGAGTTTAGGGAGTGGCAAAAATATAATTGATTTGATATATTTTTTTAAATGGGAACGATTTATTTACAAGAGTTCCTCCCCCCCCCCCCCCCCCCCCCGAAAAAAAATAGGTGGCATCATGGGAAACACCCCAAAGTGCCCCTTTGGTTAAAATACACACATATTTGTACAATGTAAGTCCCCTGAGTATGGAACTATTTTAATGAAATAATGGAATCATATTTAATATGAGGGCATGGAAGTTGTTCAGATGCATGCGATTCACTTCTGAGTGAAAGGGTAGGGGTAGCACCGAAAGTGCCCATGGGGCATTAGAAATATATGCACATTTTATGGCTTCTCAATATAATAATGCACAATTTCAATTTTCCTAAATTTTGTTTAATGAATGTTTCCCCAAGCAGTGGAAGTTTAAAGTTGTTCGAATTGGGTAGGCGTGCTTACCTGTATACCTCACTGAGGGAATAGGCAAAGGGGCTTGGGCCTAGAGACAAAATTTGTATATAAGTGCCCCTGTTGCTAAAAATGACAAATTATATTTATCAGTAGGTTGTGAAAGTACAATCAGATTATGAACAATTATAATTTCCGTTTGCAGAAGGATGATTCCTACCACGTTTGGCCAAAATCCAGCTGCTTCTCATTGAAAAAAAAATTCACTTCTATTTCTGCCCCATGAGCACGTTCGGATAGTGCTGCCCCAACAAACACATTTCTCACTAGGCACTTAACAGATTTGGTAATTCTTTCTGGTTAAGAATGATTCCAACCAAATTTGGTTAAAATCTAACTATCCATTACTCATATAGGCAGGAAATTGTTCATATTTATTATCAAAGGGGCACTTTAGTGTTTCACCCTTAGCCCCCCCCCCCCCCTTCCTCAGGGAGGGACACATTTGTATCTTCTAGACCCTGTCTGAAAATTTCTCACTTCTCAACTTGTGCCTATATTCCATCGTAAAGCTCACCCAATTGCAAACAATGTACATTTAAGCATCTTAAGGGGTCACCCCCTCCCTGCCCCTGCCCCTGACTCCAACATCGGTTTGCGTGGTTACACGTACACTTCCAAAAATATAAAATTTAGTCCATAAGGAAGTTTTGTGCCAAAATGGTGCCTTTATCCACCTTGTAATGATACAGCTGCAAAGCTAAGCCCCTATAGCCCGTACCTGGTTATGTTGATTTTTGCCGGGATTAAGATGGTGGACGGCCTGATCAATTCGTCACAGTAATGCGGGGGGTACATGTACGCCCTCTAGTGTCAATATATAAGATCTCTATGTATACAGCGCACACTCTCGCATGTATCACCGGTCGCCAAATACGTGCGAGAGTGCGCACTGCGTCTACCGCTCTTCGCTGATCGCGCCTAGAGCCTGTGGCGAGACCAGCAGGTGTAAGATGTCGGAGGTCGCGCTATTGACATGGAAATTAATCAAGCGGCAATATCACTAAGAAGGTACATGTAGGTGGGTCATTCCATCCGGATTCACATCCAACTTTCTCAGAATGTGTTCAAATTTGGTACACATAAAATTCAACATGTGTCATGGATGAAACAAATAGAATTACTGGAAACGGCCCGTCGGTCCCCGCGCTACGGCCCGCCCTTTTTTTTTCATTTTGGCAAAAATAGGCATGACCCCCAACTTTCAAACAGCTATTGTGCCAGAACTGGATGACCAATTTTCATGAAACTGGTACCATTGACAAGGAAATTCAGAAAGAAATCCAAAAAATGCATCAAAATGAGTGCTGGCACAATCTAAAAGGTCATAACCTCTTGACCTTTATTTTGACCTTGTTTTTTACCCCCAGGTGCAAATTCATCGAACTGTATTTTGAAGTATGTTGATTGTCACTATAATGTTTACAAAATATGTTAAAACCAAAGATGATATTTTATTTCTTCACCTTTCAAAACTTAAACAAACCAGTTGCTTTGAAAATTCATTGTTGCCCCATGTATTGACATTTGTGTAGGTACAATGTTGGCAAGTCTCTTGTTATATGCATACTTCCACACTCGGGTTACATTATAAATACAGGTAAAAGAAATTAATCTTTTCAGGTTATTTACATAAATCTAATTTTAAGCACAATATGATAGTGTACACTGTATGTGAGAGTATATAAATAGATATTTTGGCCTTCTGATGGGGGGGGGGGGGTGCGATATTGCAACAACCCCCCCAACAGAAGGCCTAGGCCTATATATCTTTAAAGTGATTACACAATGGTAAACATTTTTTTATATGATCGAGAATGGAATTATAAGAGGAATAACATTAGAAATTTGATGATTTTCAATCGAAATCAGTGCATTTTGGCTAATTTTCTCATAAAAAGTCAAGAGTTGACAAAAAAATTGGGGATGGGGTATGACGTCAAAGTGGGTACCCTGCTTCGCGCATTGCAGTTGTGCTAGGTGCTAGACTGTACAATATGTATTATGCGTTGCGCGCATTGTGCTAGAATTGCGCGACAAGGTACCCACTTTTACACCATTTTAACGTCCAAAGTGGGTACCCATTTGAAACTTGGTCACAGCGCTCTTTTAAATGAACTAACATTGTTCAGCATTGGGTACCCCTTTTAAGGTGCAATATTTCAACCCATTTGAGGGTATCTTGCATTGTTTTTATATACCCTAAGCAGAGATATCTTCAACTAGATGTTTTTCCCTGTTTTTCAAGTAAAAAAAAACGTACTTGTAAACACATTAAAGAATGTTCTCATTAAAAGAGAGGTATTTTTTCTTTCTTCACACAATAACAGCGATTGATTTGTCATATTTTCATTCCATCGTCAGGGTCTATCCAATTTCCTACCTTTCGGGTTCCAGCACTAGGGAATTTGTACCCTTTTTCTGATTTTTGCTGTTTTTTGATACCCTAAAGTGGATCCCTGGGTTCCCCGCCTGGTGCTTAAAATGACCCTTTCCTACATTTTTGTTTACACAAATGATGTACAAGCCTCAATGAGACAACATCCCCCTGGGGGAAAAAATTCTGATTGAAAGCACCGAGCCATAAAAAAAAATTGAAAGCACCGAGCCATAAAAAAACCCATTAAAAAACGTTTAAAACTTTTTTTTTTAATGAAAATGTTTTTATTACAACCCTGAACCGATATATAGATAGTTGGCTATGTAGATAAGTTAAGAAAGGCCTCTTATTGTTTTGGTCAATAAAAATGATACAGGTTGCACTGTGGCTTATTACTGTAGAAATGAATATCATTCTACACCATGCATTCGCTAAAAAGTATTACTACTTTGATACGATGTATTACTATTTTGTCATTGTACTTGTTAAACAGACAGCAGTAAGCAACGAGTACGTCTGAGAAGGAAAAATGAAAAGGGGAAAGCCAAGCTTGAGGAGCTACTGACAAGATTGGCAGGTGGTACAGCTTTGAGTTTGGCAGATGCAATCTCTAGAAATTTCCTGAGGCACTCAGGTAACTCGGGGGTCAATGTATTATAACATTTATTTTGTCTTAGATGCTTTCATACTTTTTTATATTTGCAACATATCTGTCATAGGGGAAAAAATTAATGTGGATTTTCATTGTCTTCATTTCATATTGCATTAGTTTCATGCATAAGATCTTACAGGAAAAACCCTAAACACTTGAAAGAATTTTCCTCTTTTCAAGGGGATATCCAAAGGATATCCATTTTCAGACTGAAGAATGAAAACAATCTTACTTTTTAAAATCATTAATATCATGAATAGTATGAGTCAACGAAATAGGATTTACAGAAACTTCCTGTTATGGATTATAGAGTCATGTCATCACAAGCATACATACATTTTGTAAAGGATGGGAATGTTGAAAAATTGGCAACATCCAACATCCCTTCCTACTCAAAAAGTTCACCCAAACCTGTGTGGGGATCAAAACTGTTTCCATTCATTCTTTTTGAATGCAGGAGAATTTTTAAATGGTTGAAATCTCTGACTTGTAGCTGTTTCTCACATCCTTTAAATAATAGACACGTGCTTCCGACCCCTGCACGAGTTTGGCCTGTTTTGACACTATTTTTATTCCTCTATGAATGAAACATTGTTTTGTTTCATGCATGCTCTCATGATTACTTAAGAACCATTTGACTGAATCAACTTCAAACTTGAATCATGTACGCATATGGGAAAGACGAGGATCTGATTAGATTGGGTCTCACAAGGTCAAAGGTCATAGGTCATAAAGGTCATGAAAGTTGCATAAAAACGATTTGACGGATGAACTTCAAACTGTGTGTCATGTATGCATATGGGAGGGAAAAATGATCTGATTAGATTGGGGCTCATGAGGTCATAGGTCACAGGTCATAGAGGTCTATACATGAAAGACATCAGGTATGTAGTTGGGGAGACTGAGAGACTCCTCTTGTTCTTTGGGAATTTGAATTGTTTATTGATTATTTATATTGATGTGCGAGTGAGAGGTGACATAATGACACCAAACAAATAGACATGGTCAGCAATTACAAATTTCCTAAATACAGACATTGCAAAATGGGTCTAATTCAGCAAGAAAAGTGTGAAGTGAAAATTTTCACATTCCACTACCTGAGATACTTATAGTGCTGTGTGCACATGTACATGCATCTCTATGCAACACCACTGAGTGTACACTGTGAGTTCTCTCTGTGTCATCATCTTTCTCTCCCTCCCCCTCTCATTCCGCTCCTTGTCATTCTTATAAAATGACCCTTGCCTGTCTCTATCATTCTCCCATTGAATTCTCCCTTCTCTCTGTCTCCCCATCTCTCATTACACAAATCCTGCTGCAGAAATAACATAGAATGCCTGGGACATCATCTGTTGCATGTCATTTAAAAAATTTGACTTCAGAATTTTTTTTTAAAAACCTGATGTGAATTATGATTTTTTGCCTGGAATTCGTAGCTTCATTATCGTCATTCACTGAGTACAATTTAAGCATTCACAAGCTCTGAGGGTTTTTTTTTTTTTTGGGGGGGGGGTGCAATTTTTAAAGACAGCATCAAGGGAAAGCAATTGATACACATGTTCATGGCAGACATGCAGACAGGGGTTACTTAATGAGGTCTATGTTCTTTCAGACTAACAAACTCAACATTCCCCTTAAAAAGGAATTATGTACATGAAAATGACTCGTTCTTGTGATAGTGTACTCAGCCATTTGACAAATCAACTTCAAACATGAGTCATGTCTGAATAGGGACGGAAAATGATCTTATTAGATTTAGGGCACAAGGTGAAAGGTAAAAGATCATGAACATCTTTGTGTACATGATAATTGTATGTCCTTGCGATAACTTCTGAACCATTTGAGGGATCAACTTCAAATATGGAGAAACAGTGTAACTTGAATAAAACTCTTTTTTCAGTTTCGTACTCTAATTGTATCATAACATATTTGCCATAATTGAAAGTGATATATTTGTGATGTGGTTTGATGAGTGAGGCATTCATTATGTTTTCAGATTGTCTGTTCATCTGTCTGTCTACTCAATAATGCAATATCTCTTAACTTTGAAATATGAACTGCAGACTTAGTGCAAGAATATCTATCTAACAGGATAATTTCTTAGAGTTCAGGGTGTGTAGGTCAAAGAGCAAAGGTCACAGAGGTATATTTCAAAATGTTAGTTTGAAGCAGAGATTCCAACACTTTCGATGTCACCCTAACTTCGGCTTTTATGTTCACCAATATTATCTCCTTAATTAGTTTTTGCAGGGAGCAGTATACAAGTACTGTTACCATCGCTATTGAAATACAAGTATGAGATATTCAGATTGAGTCTGAAATACTGGCGCTAACTTCTCCATGTAGTAACTCATTAATTTCCACTTGCATCAAACTTATCTCTGGTTGAAATGACGTACACCATGACTGCCAACGGAACTGA
>JAPZVO010001956.1:0-12170 GCA_029962745.1 Echinometra lucunter | reverse complement strand
TGAAGGTTCACTTGCTGCATTCCTGATGTTAATGGAATATCATATTTAAAAAAAAAAACTGAGTAGAAACCCGTCAAAAGATATAGCACTGATGATCTGTCGAGTCTAGTATAAATAACCTTTTGTTGATAGGGGTTTCCAGCAAAGAGACCGGTGTCGGACTCGTAGTAAATGATGATGATGTTGTTCAAATTTCAACCATAGGGGATGGTTTCAAAACTGGCGAATTCAGTCTTTTCTTCATGACCACCTTTTGAATTACTCGATCAAAATCGAATCAGCATCCAGATGCATAAATCAATCGCAAACCGCAGCCTCGTATGATAGTAAGATATGCGATCACAGATTGCTCAGTCCGCCTTCCTAATAACACACATACACTGCATAATGCAATGTAATCTGATGGCAATTGGCTGTTGGTCCCCTTCCATATCGCTCATCATTCTCTATACAATACACGGTGGTGTATCATTGAATAAATCGAAATCGGATGATATCCTCTGTTATATTCAGTTTAGTCGGATTTTTTTTTTTTTAATGAATTATGGGTTTTATAGTAATATGAGCGATACAAACGGAAGTCGAGATGAAAGAACTATGAGTAAAAACGAGATGCAATAAACTATGGGAGAATCTGAATAGAAGACTATGCTTGGGATTTCCCAGTGACCTGTGTTCCACTTCCAGGGGATTCCCCATTCGCGCGATTAACAGTCATGTACAAAGTGAGATTTGCATGTGTTTTTTTGTCAGTGAACGTGCTGTGTGCTGCATGGATTATTTGCTTTCCTTGCAGTAAACGTGCCTAGCCTCCCCCTGCCGAAAGTTCGCGTGCCGAAGCAAGTGCTTTGTCTTTTGGTTGTCCGTCCGTCTGTTCGTATGTCCGTCCTATCCTTCCGTCGCGCTTTTTCGTTAAAGATGAGGCAATAATTATCTCAAGATTTTTTAAGGCTAGAACTTCAAAATTGGCCTTAGTACGTATTGCCATTGGAAGACTTTCTAAATAGATTTTGGGTATGTAGGTCAAAGGTCAAAGGATACAGAGCCCAGAGGTAAATTTCGAAAATGCAGGTGGTTTTTTTTTTTTAATATTTGTAAGTTTTTACTATAACAAACAAACAAATTATAATATTCATAAATAACTGGTGGGATTGAAAACAAATTACATAACAAGAGATTACAAAAAAAAATTGCAGGTGTTATCCTCATGAAACATTTTTCGAAGTATGAACTTGTTGCTAGCATATATCACAGTATTAAGCGAAGGGCCAAAGTCAAATATCTAGCTTATTTTTTGAGTTCGTTCCACCATCTGTACAAACTAAGTAGACCATGCTCATTTTCAAGCTTAAAGCATAACACACAATATTCAAGAGGTCTACCTCAAAAAAATTAGTAGCGAAAGCTTCCAAATCCAAGATGGCGTCCAAAATGGCCGCCATTTTGACGGAATTTGAATTTTTCAAGATAAAATTTGATAGAAACATCCAATTGCAACAAAATTGGTCTCATCTGAAAGAGAATTAAATTCCCTACAGTTTGATGCCATTTGTGAGTAATGTCAAAGTAATTCGGTCCAGATATTTAGTCAAAAAGTGTGTTTTTTGACATTTTTTCCCAAAAACTGAAAATTTGCAAAATGCATGATTTAGCATAAATCAAGAAAAAATTTAAGAATCGTCTTGAAACCTTCCAGAAAACTTTCTTGATATTCAATAATCATCTGTGGAAAATTAGAAAGCAATACCATACTCTCTTCTAAAGTTATAACGTCTCAAACTTGAAAACTCATATTTCATAAATTTCTCTTCTTGCATATGCATGTGTTATATTCCCATAGACTATAATGCATTAACATGCATGTACCCTGTACAAAAGTGCAGACGTGGATTTTCGCTCTACAAACCAAGAAGGCCATGCTTATATTTGTGCTTATTGACATGTTTGTAACTAAACTTGGATGATAGATGCCTTACACAAACTCCAGTGTTATTTGGGAGTCAAAGGTCACATATGTAGGTCAAAGGTCAAATGAGGTCAAATGTTAACATTTTCCGTGCATATTTCTACTGGGGTTGGTAACTTTAGAACCATAAGTCCATTTGTAACCAAACTTGGATAGTAGATGCCTTTCAGGGACATAACTGGTATTTGAGGGTCAAAGGTCATGTATGTAGGTCAAAGGTCAAATGGTAAAAAATTCATGCATATTTCTACTGGGGTTGGTAATTTTAAAACCATAAGTCCATTTATAACAAAACTGGAATGGTAATTACCCGTTAAGGACTTCATTGTTATTTGGGGGTCAAAGGTCATGGGTGCAGGTCAAAGGTCAAAGGAGGTCAAATGTTAAAACTTTCCTGCAATTTTCTATTGGGGTTGATAGCTTTAGAACGATGACTCCAAACTTAGATGGTAGATGCCCTATATAGGGACCTCAATTCCACAATGTTATGGGGCTTGTGTTGTAGGTTTATATCATTTGACTTTGAATATATGGATGCAAACTTTGCATGAGATACATGTACATATGTTCTTCACAACTTTTCATTTTGTTGTTGACATAATTATTGTGACTCTTCCACGTATAAGCAGGGAGCCATAAGCAGAAAATATATTTAGATCGTAAAAATTGTTAGAAACTTCAAATTGGAATTAAATAGGTCTTAGATGAAAAGATTTTTTTTTTTTACAACTGAATGTCCTTCATGAGGGGTGTTGAGTTACCATGCAATTTATTCTATATTTAGTGGGAAAATATTGTTTTTCTACATACCCTCCCCCCCCCCCCTCCCCCATGAAATTAGTGAAAGTGAGAGTAGGGTCAGAAAGCGCCGGGATGGAAAGGTTTCATTATCATTATGTAAATAGATATATGATAGATAGATGAAATGGTCCTTATCATCTTGCTTCGCAGCCAATATATAATGGCTATACCATTTTGAATGTGTTATATTCTTTGAAATTACAAATTACACATGTCACATTTAATGGGAAGAAAATAATAGCTCTAGAAATATGGTAAAATGGCAGCGAGAGCACTCTTTCAAAGAACACTTTAAATATTCTAGTGTCATTAAGTTATTTTTTCAACTCATTGGACGTTGTTCTTTGATTTATCTGGTGCAGTTGTGGTTATTGTATTATATAAATTGAATATAAATTAGTACAAAATGACTTCACAAGATAATAAGCTATCATAAGCATGATTAGTAATAAAAAAAAATGTCTAATTTCTCATTACTTAAAAACTCATTATTTGTATATTACAGTTTATTATTCAGCTTAATTATATACATCTAAATTTTAATTAGACAGCTAACTTTAAGTTGATTTTAACAGCGGCATAAAAAAAGTCAATCCATTAAATCCATAAAAATACATAAAATTAACAGTGTGCATGCATACAAATATCAACAGAAGAAATTGGACCGGTTAATACAAAATAGAATTGAAATACAAATACATACAACATTGTACCTTTGCGCTGTCTCTTATTCGTGTAGCAATCGGAAACGGCAAAAAGGACTGTTTTGTAACCTTTCTGTTTTTGAAATTTTGGTGCTTTTAATAAATTGTACATAATATTAATGGCAACAGGCAATTAAAAAGTGTAGACGCAGCATTCTACATCTCGTACTTCAAATGAGCTAATTTTAAGGGCTTTCTCATATGTTTTGTAATCTTATTCTAGTTTTTTTTTCAGGGAGCTGAAAATTTCACTAGGTGAATACTTAATTTGTAAACAAATTTGTTTACAAATCATGAATTTCTCCCATTAACCTTCTTTATTTGTTAAGTACTCAAGTTGCCAATGAAGATAAAAGCTTAATCCTTTAAGGAAAGGATGAATATATCAATAATACGATGTATTTGTACGGTTCAGAGGTACCTTATACTATTTCCAGACATCTCAGCATGTAGATATTTGTTTTACAGCGATTCAGTATATGCAGACACGTGGGGAATCCCAAATAAGTTCCTACTGTATTGATACTTACCATTTTTGCTTTATCATTTTATCAATAAAGTTCTAATAAGTATTAAAAACAAGGGACTCAAACACGGTGATGGGACACCATGCAGGTGAACTGAACCAGTAAATGGTACGATCAAGGAGAAACGGGAGAAAACTCTTGAAAATGCAGTTTTCCTAGTGGTTGTCTAAAATAAGTCCTGGGAATATTAAATGTAATATCACTGTCGTTTTCAAACAAAATTGTCTTTCAAACCAAATGAAAAATTATAACATATTATTAATCTCGCTGAAATTAAGGATCACAGGTTTTCCGTTCTTTCTGGGCCACCCTGTATAGGGCATCTACCATCCAAGTTTGGAGTCATCGTTCTAAAGCTATCAACCCCAATAGAAAATTGCAGGAAAGTTCTAACATTTGACCTCCTTTGACCTTTGACCTGCACCCATGACCTTTGACCCCCAAATAACAATGAGGTCCTTAACGGGTAATTACCATTCAAGTTTTGTTATAAATGGACTTATGGTTCTAAACTTACCAACCCCGGTAGAAATATGCATGAATTTTTTACCATTTGACCTTTGACCTACATACATGACCTTTGACCCTCAAATACCAGTTATGTCCCTGAAAGGCATCTACTATCCAAGTTTGGTTACAAATGGACTTATGGTTCTAAAGTTACCAACCCCAGTAGAAATATGCACGGAAAATGTTAACATTTGACCTCATTTGACCTTTAACCTACATATGTGACCTTTGACTCCCAAATAACACTGGAGTTTGTGTAAGGCATCTATCATCCAAGTTTAGTTACAAACATGTCAATAAGCACAAATATAAGCATGGCCTTCTTGGTTTGTAGAGCGAAAATCCACGTCTGCACTTTTGTACAGGGTACATGCATGTTAATGCATTATAGTCTATGGGAATATAACACATGCATATGCAAGAAGAGAAATTTATGAAATATGAGTTTTCAAGTTTGAGATGTTATAACTTTAGAAGAGAGTATGGTTTTGCTTTCTAATTTTCCACAGATGATTATTGAATATCAAGAAAGTTTTCTGGAAGGTTTCAAGACAATTCTTAAATTTTTTCTTGATTTATACTAAATCATGCATTTTGCAAATTTTCAGTTTTTGGGAAAAAATGTCAAAAAACACACTTTTTGACTAAATATCTGGACCGAATTACTTTGACATTACTCACAAATGGCATCAAACTGTTGGGAATTTAATTCTCTTTCAGATGAGATCAATTTTGTTGCAATTGGATGTTTCTATCAAATTTTATCTTGAAAAATTCAAATTCCGTCAAAATGGCGGCCATTTTGGACGCCATCTTGGATTTGGAAGCTTTCGCTACTAATTTTTTGAGGTAGACCTCTTGAATGTTGTGTGTTATGCTTTAAGCTTGAAAATGAGCATGGTCTACTTAGTTTGTACAGATGGTGGAACGAAACCCCCCTTTTCTGCTTTTGGCCCTCCGCTTATATGTATCACCGTTGATTAGATTGATCTGACAGTAGATTTTTTTTTGGGGGGGGGGATATGGGGGGTAACATGGGTCAAAGGCTGAGTAGTCAGTTCTGAAATTATAGGAGGTTAAGTGCATGAACGCGATAACTCAAAGACCATTTGAGGTGGAACTTCAAACTTGGTGACAATCCATAGAAAGATGATATGATTTTTTTTTTTGGTACGTAGATCAAAGGTCATATTGTTGGTATGCATGAAATCAAAGATTTGTTAGCACTGTATTTTAACTACTTGTGTCCATGACTTTCGGTTCTTAGGTCAAAGAAGTCAATTAACACATTTGATTATAGGGTTTTTAAAATTCTGGTTATCATGTTATCACCATAATTCAACTTAAGTAGTTTGAGCAATGAAGTTAACTGAATATAGGCGGAGGCTTATTAGAGACGCAGTCGCTTAAATTCGTCCGGTTGATAACATGTAGGCCTAACAGCCTGGCAAATCGTACAAACACGATCTTTCAGATCAGATGTTTGGGCCAAAACTACTAAAAATGTACAATAATCCAAAAAACGTGTCGCACGTGTTTGATTGCGAATATGTTAATATCCGATTATAAAAAATGATTTTAGTCATAAAACCTCTTTAAATATGTGATGGGCTATAACTTCAAAAAATTTTAGCATTCAAATATGTTTTTTTTTTTTAGAAATTATTCTGTTTTAAGTACTTTCGTCCGGGGAAAAACTGCATGTCGCAAATCAATAATTTAACATATCTTGCGATGTTGTAAAAAAACAAGGATGCTTTTATTCTTAGATCCTGGCATAGGAAAAATAGACTGTGATATATGTGTGCAAGATAACATAATATATAATGTAAAAATAAAAATTTTCGCAATATAAATTTGTCGCCAAGGTCAGTGAAACCTACTTTTACCTTTAGAATGAATCTCTGATATACCACCTTTTTCCAAGTTTTATTTTCTGTTTCTTTCAATGTTATCACTCATCTATGAATGTTTGCAGCGATGTGTGTAGATCCATTCTGTAGAAAAAGAAGCTCATAAGAAGAGCTGAGGCATGTGTTTTTAACCGTATGGATAAGAAACTGTAACATACGAGTTACCGCCAGTATCAAAATTGAACAACGATTGACAACAGAAAAGCTGCCAACCGAAAAGGGCTTGTTAATCTTGTCAATTTGAAGGGATTATAATTGCATCTGTGGCCGTACATCATTTCCGTAAATCCCACTTAATGCTTAAATGAAACGTTACCGAAACATACGTTACTGGTCATTTGTTATTTATAGTTAAATTCGGTAAAATCTTAACTGTACGCTTGTCAACTATTGTATTACCTAGCGCCACCACATTAAAGCGGCGCTTAGCTACCATAAGGCCAATAATGCCAGTCTACAATCTTATGGTAGCGTAGGTTTCTTTAACCAAATAATTGAAGAAAAGCGGCAATGACATGAGATGGACATTGCTTGGATGGCTTTTTGTAGTAATCAACATCTAAGCTTAAGAGTTGTAAAGTGATAATAACATCTTCAAAACGTCTTCAAGGCAGGATCTCGATCCCTGTGTGTTAAAAATGGTAACGTAGGTTACGAAATAAATTGTGGAAGGCTATCACATCTGAATCTTCATTTTTCACTCAAAATTAATTTTTATTGTAAATTCTCTCTTTCCAAAAATCTCTTTTCTTTATCACATAAAGGTCAAGGGACGAAAAGAAAACATGGGGGACGGGGATCGAGAGAGCTCAAATTCAAGCAGAATATTTAGCAACATAAACAAAGAAAAACTGAAGCCATGTTCCGATAGCAGAATGTGAGAACAGGAAAGCAAGAAAAGAGATATAAGCCGATTAAAGAAGACAATACAAAAGAGTACCAAAAAAATAAAAAATAAAAAAAAAATAAACTTTTGAAGGTTACATGAAGAGGATTATATTGATCTGCCTAATGACGCAGAGGACAAGTGATTTTGATCACTCCCTCGAGTGGTTTTGCGTGTATAATTATCATGATTATTGTTACTTATATAAGAAACACACGTTACTGCTTTTAAAGTGATATAAGGTTCCTTAGTGATACCGAAATGGACATTATTGGGTGATTATGTATGTAAGATACGTGTTGGGAAAATCCTTTTGTTTAATGAATAGAATAGCTGGAGTCAGAAATATAAACAAAAACCAGGAAATGGAAATTGGTTATACACAACCCAATCTTTCTGATTTGCTTGGCTTATATCATGTTTATTACATAATCAAACATGCTACTAATTATCATTTTTATGTACAAACACGTCATCCTCACTTTGGAATGAGAACTTTGTATCTATTAGTGTAGTTGTAAGTGTTAATATTAGGTTACTTACTGAAACCGCTAGACTTTCTTAGGTTATTGTTGATTGTTAAGTTTTGGTAACATACGTGACTTGCTTAAGTGAAACATACGTTACCATATGAAACGATGAAATAAGTTCCTTATGATATTGTAAGAGATACTGATTAATTTATGTCTGACAATATCCATATGGAAAATTTAGATAAATTGATATGGCGTGAAATTTTCAACATAATATATACCAAACAATTGAACCCACATGCGTGCGCAGATTCTTCCACATTTGTTAATACTGAATTCAAATTGATTTAAAATATATACATGAAAGGAAAATTGACAATTTTCTTTGGCATTAGAGTTGTCTCAGGAACAGTACAGATGATGAAAAGTTAGTAGAAAATACCATATGGCTAACTTAATGATGTAGGCTAACTTCATGATGTAGACAAGACTGAGGGAGAAGTAACGTATGTTACACCAGCAGAAAATCACCTCTCCACTTTGATTAGTTCTGCAATAAAAAGTTCACAATATTACGTGCTCATATCTTTTATTTTCAAAATTCATATTGTCATGTTTCATTTTTAGTCTACTTAGCTATTTTGAGAAAAGTTGAATTTTTCGAAATTCTAACTGCCCAATTGTACATTTTTAGTGGTTTTGACCCATTTAAGCTATACAGTATGTTCCCCCCCCCACACACAAAAAAAATACAATCGCCCTATAAGACTATAAAAAATCGATTCTAATTTCGCAATATGAAAGGTCATTCTGGAGTATAGAACTATGATTATTTATATACCAGTCAGTGAAGAACCCGTCCGATTTGGTCCACTACCGTCGAAAATAGGGATTTTGTATAACGGACGTCATAAGTCCCTCCTGTCCAAATTTGAACAAAATGGAGACTAAAGTGAGTCAAATCACTATCACACTCCTTTTGAATGAGTCGCAAACGAAATCACTCTTATGTTTTTTATTTGTGCTATGGTGGCGATGGCAATGGTTTATCATCGTAGTTATCTGTTTATCGTCATCATTCTTGATGTGGTGTGTTGCTGCTGTTGATGCTCCAAATAAGGGGATATTAATCTGTTTTTCCAAAATGAAATGAATCATGTATGAAAAAGCAGTTTTCATAGTCTTAAAGATGTTGGTTATTTGCAAACGAACACTGAGCAGTGATAAAATTATAAGACTATTTAAATGAATGTTTTGTCTTGATCTTTCAAAAGAATTACTAGTAAAAGATTTACTAATAAATTAGTAAATCTGTTATACCTGTAAACAGAATAGTTCATTTTTGTGGATGCCAAGGACATCCAATTGATAAAAATGTGCAATTTTACAAAACACTCTAATACTTTGTAAGTGCTGAACTAAAGCAAGAATAATATTAACTAGAGTACTGCAATAACAATCAAAGCAAAAGAATGGTAACAAACATTAATTTCCTTTGTAAAACAATTCAAAAGGATGGTGGGATTGTCCATTGTGCTTCGAGTACACCATCTTTGACGGAAGGACCGATGACATCCGTTTAAAAAAAAAATCCCTATTTCTTTGTGACTACTGGACCGAACCGGACAGGGTCTCCACTAAGACCCTTTGGGTTGACAATCTACAATGACTGTTTACATTGCAAACTTATTTCTTTCATAATCATTACTATATAGGTCGATTGTGAATTCGGGACATACACCCATAATGTATTGTCGCCCTTTGCCTTACTGCATGACATAATCTTACATTAATATGAAATAGTGAGATCTTGTCTCGAGCAAACTATTTTATCTTTATCCTTTTAGTATTTTGTTTATAGATAAAAGTAATGGTACATAATGGTAATGGTTTAAATCTTGTCTTGCATTCCATTCACAGTCTGTCCTTCTTAACGGCTTTAAACCCCCCTCCAGGCCATTAGAATGTGGAGTACCCCAGGGCTCTGTGGGCGGTCCCACCTTATTTTCAATTCATCTGCTGGGAACATTTTTTTCTGTTCTGTTCATTATCACATTTATTCAGATGACATAGAGGTTTTTGTCTCTTTTCCTCCGCAACAAACTCGGGCTTCCCAAGCTTTGCGCATTTTGGAAAATTGCATCGCTGATATTGACAACTGGATGAACCCTAATTCTCTACAACTAAACCACAACAAATGTGAGTTTCTGCTTTTTGGTTAAAAACTCCAGTTGAGCAAACTAAACATAGACTCTGTTCATGTTTCTGGCCACTCTATTCCTTTGTCAACCTCATGTCGCAATCTTGGCATCATATTTGACTCCCAAATGTCCATGATTAATCAAATCTCCAACATATGCATATCAGTTCGCTATCATTTGCGTAACATTGGTTTCATTCGAAAATATCTAACCCGTTCTGCAACAGAGAAGCTTGTACATTCCCTCATTTCGTCACGTCTTGATTTCGGTAATGGCTTACTCTATAATTTACCAAACTCACAAATCACTAAATTACAAAAGTTACAGAATGCAGCAGCTCGTATAGTTTCTTTGTCTAACAACACAGTCCTAAAAATCTCCTTTGGTTGCCCATAAAGGAACGCATAATCTTTAAAATTCTTCTTTTGGTCTTTCATATCGTCAATGGAACAGCACCCGATTACAATACGTCTCTTGTGCAGCGTTACCAACCCGCACTTGCACGTACTCTTCGTTCAACCCAATCTGGCCCTTTACATATTCCACTATCAAAGGAATCCTGGGGGATCGAGCATTTGCTCATGCCGGACCAGCCCTGTGGAATTCACTCCCACAGGAGCTGAAGAATGCAAACTCTTCAACTTCCTTCAAGGGCAACCTTAAATCCCATTTGTTCAAACTAAGCAGGTAGTAGGTTTGAAGACAGACATTTTCTTTTTCTTTTCTGTGTTGTAATGTCGTTAGGCATCTTTGTTTATCTGTATTTTTTTTAAAGCGCCTTGAGCATTTAATCAAAATGGAAAAGACGCTATAGAAATCCTATGTATTATCATTTATTATTACATAATGGTCACTAAACGTACTGTCAACTATATCTCTTTTTATCGGACCCCTTATAAGATATTATTTTTGGAACTATGAGGACATGTATCATATATCCGGGAATAATCTTTAAACATGGTGCCATAGCGTTTCATTGAAAATTAAAGGAGAATGCAACCCAGGCATCAGTGTGCTTCCAGTGAATGAAGAAGAACAAGGAGAGTAATCAGTGAAAGTTTGAGGAAAATTTTGTACACAGAATTTCACATTTTCTTTATTTTCAAGAAAAAAAGAGAATTTTTTGATTTATTGTTTATGACATGGCTACATCAATTCTGCAAGCATTTTGGGAAGAATTAATATGTTGATTCCTGACTCGAAATTTCATACAAATAATTTTTTTTTTGGAAGAATTATGTACAAAATGAATTGAGAGTGGTCCATGATGACATCACAGATGCTGGCAAAGTTGCCAACTCAAGGATCCCCACAATAGGGATTTACTGAAACTTTCGAACTTCATAACTCTTGAACGGATTGTCCGATTTTACTAATACTTTCACTGTTTACTCTTCTTGGTCATCTTTATTCACTAAGAGCTCATCGATGGCTGGTTTGCATTCTCCTTCAATGTAGGATCTTGAGGGATCTCCATTGCGCGTTAACAACGCAATATCATGATTATAGGCGAGTTTATAAGTTTCTAAAGAGAAAACATGGCTTCTCCACTTGACATGATAAAATCACTAAAGGGCACTAGTGAATGAATAAACTTTACAGTGACTTGCAGGAAAAAAATTACGTGATATTTTTCAAAATTCATTACATCAATACTTTCCGAGCCTACGAGTTCAGCCCATACCACCTAATCCGCAGTCTCTGCTTGAATGATGCCCGAGCCCGATAATAGGGGATTTCCCTAAATAAAAGTTCACTACGAATTCCCAAATACGTGTTTGGTCTATATACCGGGCATTATTTTCCTCGAGTTTGTCTTGTCTTCGGCGCTTATTCGTTGGTCGCTTATCGCTCACAGAAGTCGAATCATATATAAATACTGAAATTAAAAGAAGGGATCGATCTGTCCGTTTCTACATTTTTTAATTAAAGGAGAATGCAACCCAGACATTAGTGTGCTTCCAATGAATGAAGAACAAGAAGAGTAAACAGTGAAAGTTTCAGAAAAATCGGAATATATGTTCAAGAGTTATGAACTTTGAGAGTTAAAATAAATCCTTACTATGCATGGGGATCCTTGAGTTGGCAACTCCACCAGCATCTGTGACATCATCGTGGACAACTCTCCATTCATTTTGTACACAGTAAAAAACAATTTGTAAAATGTGAAGGATATATCAGAGAGAGAA
>JAPZVO010001955.1:0-12171 GCA_029962745.1 Echinometra lucunter | reverse complement strand
AAAGGTCAAACCCGGTGCAGAGGCAAACTCACACTACTCATAACCAGAGGTCAGAACAGTCCTTGCCCGATAACTTTGAGCAACCCTCAAGCTCAAAGCATGACGATCCACAACGGGGCTCATCAGACGAGACGACTCCACCACAGATGCCCACATCATCCAAACCCCAGGCAACGTCTAGGGAAACATCACACCCGATGCCCAACGCACACCAGATTCCTCTTGCGCCATTTAGAGCATCATCCCAGACGAGAGCAGAGCAACCCCATACTTCAGACACTTCGCGACAATCAACTGTCTACAAAACGCGTTCAGGACGTAGCATTCTGAAACCACAGAGATTTGATGGATTCCAGATGTAAATAAAGTTTGATTGCGACTAATGCAGATGATCCTTGCAATATTTGACAAGTATAGACAGATTAACATGAGGATCACTGATATAGAATTTTTGAGAATTATTACTGAATGCCAGAGAAATCAAGACTATGGACAGCTCCAGCAGTTAATTTGAATTTTTCTTGGACGGCAGAGCAGAAAAAGTGTGAAAGTGTTTGAAACAATATATTCATGTTTGAAAAATGGTACAGTTAGCGACATGGACGCTCAGAGATGGAATTGAATTATGACTATTTTTAAGCAGAAGTAATGAAATGGACATGGATTCGTAAGCGAAACTACATTATATGGACGCTTTATCGCGCATGATGAGTGAAATGGACACTTTGATATATTTATAATGTACATGTATTATGTAATTGTAGAAATTTTGTAACTTTGTGACTTATTGATAATATGAATTTTGATATACATATTTACAGATGATATTTGACATTTACAGATAATGCCAGATTATGAAGAAGAAAAAGGAAAGTTATAGATTTTCATATTTGATCTTTATTAGAAAAAAAAAGAAATCATATTTTGATAGTGAATTGATAATGATTCATTTCAAAATTTTGACATCTTGATAGAGATGAGGAATTCTAGACTTTGAATGCAAATACATATGCCTTTGTTGTTTGTATGTATGCCTATTTGTGTTATAGAAATTCATTACATCATGAAATATTGCTTATTGCAGTGATCTTATATTACATTGTAAATGATTATAACAAACTGATTAATATTGAATTGATCGGTCAAATGTTACTTATTTTATATTTTACGACATGCAAAATTGGAAGAACGACTAAAGCTTATTGAAGACAGTATTGTTTCTCAGGATGTTTCACTTTAAACAGTTACACTTATAGGTATGAAAGGAACAAAACATAACAAAAGAAAATTGAGAAATCTAGTTTGCTAAACTTGTAGAAAAAAAAAAAGGGAATTTATTTTTTGAAATTTTGAATATAAGTCAGTGCCCAATAGCATATGTTGAAGTTTACTCTTTATACAAATTTGTATTTGTGATTTTCGATGGATATGAATGATCATTTGATATGAATATGAACGATATGATGACATTTAGATGCGATACTTTAATATATTCTGATCATTATGATACTATTTTATACTTGAAATTGACAAACGTTTTATATATCAAGTTACCAATGAATATGGAAACTACATTTTTGGTGAAGTTAGAAGACCAGCTGTTTTGTGTCAGACATTTTGGTGAATTGAGATGCAATATATTTGTTCATGGTCTTTACTAATTGAAAAGCACACATTGATAATTGATGCAGTATTGGAACTACATGTATATCTTGAATTTATTAGTATATGATGATTTACATATGGGAAATCTGTTTAATATTCAAAGTTGTGACATTCAATTTTGAAAGGATGAAGTTTGGATGCACCTCAAAGACAGAATTTATCATTGTTTGAACAAAATAAATAGTTTGCATGATTTTTTTCATGAAATTTGAACTTCAAAGTTAAAGTTCAATTCAGAATAGTTCAAAATTCATTTTATTGTTTACTTGGTCCAATACATTTACTATGGACTTGACAAAAAAAAAAAAAATCTTATCGTTGACAAGTTTGTTGTACATCAAAAATGTTATCTATTTTTTTCAATGTTTACAAAAACAAGGAATTTACAATGTTCTTTGACAAAAATTGAATGATTAGGTGTGAAACAGACAATTTTCAAAAAAAAAAAAAAAAGGAATTAAGGACTTCCATATATTATCATGACTTTTTTCTTTACATGTGTAATGATTTGAACAGTCTATTAGAATATTGCTTTTCATGTGAAAGTGATGTACAGATTTGAAAATTATGCTATATATTTGAATTTTTTTTTCATGACCAGGTTGTCTTAATTTTGACTAGAGATCCTAAAATGAGGACATTTTATTTTGGGGAAGGAATATTATGTGGGGAGCTATTTTGTAATTAGGTTGTGTATAGACTGTACCTGTACATGTATATCCAGTGATCAAGGTTAATGATCTTTACTTTGTTTATTTTTCTTTAAGCCAGGGTTCACCTCTTGTAACCTTATTTCCCATTTGTGCTTTAGCCCTCTCAGGATTGCCCTCTTTAACATTCCTCCTTCTTGCTTTTGTCATCATCCTTCTTCAGCCTTCTTGCTTTTGTCTCCTTCATCTCTCCTTCATGCTTCACATTCCCCACTTGATCATTTCCTTTGTTACAGAATTCTTGGTCACCATGCTCCACCCTTCAGCTATTTCAACTACCCTCCTTCTTCCTCATTGGTTGTTTTAGTCATGAATATTTATGTTGTACAACACTCAAATGTGATTGGATTTTCCTTTAATGAATATGTATTGCTTAGGTATTGTTATACTTGATTTTCTTTGAATATTTATGTTGTATGAATTGAACTTGAGTGACATGTGCAAAGAAGCCAGAAAATATCATGAATAATAAATCAGGCCCTGCCAAGCCCTAGGCAGATGAGCCCAAGACTTCGATCAAGAAACACCTCTACTAAAGACTGCTCTTGTCCTGTGTTGGGGAAAAGAACCTACACTTAAGCTAAACTTTAGCTCCTACACTATGATAAATTTATATCTAAATTTCGGTTTTCAAATGCCCGATTTTTAGTCCCAAGTGTCAGTCTGGTACATGATGACCACAGCCGATAGTTACAAGGCTGGTGGTGTCATTGGCCCATTGGAAAGTGATTTTATAGGGGTTGTTTTGAAGTGCCAAGATGCTTGCTATCTATAAATAGGGGGTAAAAGCATTGGACGTCAATGGGGAGTAATAGCGTTAGCGTTTTTTTTTTTTGTTTTACTTCCCTGACGTCCCTGGACTAAGTGCAACCACTGCTTCTCGGTGGAGCTCTCTTAGCTTTGGTGATAATAGTCAATGACTGATCGTCATTACAACAAAAACCAACGGAACAACAACAACCTCTCATCTGCTACAGTGGAAACTCCTAATTAGGTCTACATTTTCTCAAGTACCTAACTGCTATTGTTAAATAAGATTTTGATAAAATATATATATACAGTGTACATTGCTAGTAACATGACTAACTGTTAAAGTACTAACTCAAATATGCATGTCTGAAATCATATTCACGTCAAATGTGTTTAGAATCCGTCAAATTTCCCTTTTTGCATGCCAATTTGAAGCCTTTCCGGCACTCGCTGTTTCGCATAGCAGAAACAAAAACATAACTTGCGCATGCACATTTGCAAACTAACAACGGCCTTTGGAAAAGAACTCATCAAAGATCTTGGAAAATATAGCCTCATTTTTGTGTGGTCCTCTTCAAAAATTGTAAAAAAAATCATCCTGATGCCGCTGTAAGTAATCTGAAATTCCTTCATACCGATTTGATAAGATAATAATTCACTATGGAGAGCTGGAGAGCTTGGAACAGTTGGGCACCTAACCTTTCCTACAACAAAGTGCACCTGCCGCAGTAACACTTCATTCAGTCACACTCATGACACTCATTGCCATTTGCCAAATGGTTTCCTCGTACAAACGAACGAGTGGTTTCTTAAACCACACCCATTAATAGCACTGGTCATCATAAATTATTTGTAGTCTACTTTTTTACATGTATATCGTCAAACATAAGTAAATGAAATATGCTTGAGGTTTGGGAAAGATGTAAAGTACGGTTGATCGTACTTTGTGCCTTAGACCTAAAGTGATATCATATTAATGCATCACTGGACATGTGTTCTTTGCAGAGTCCATAGTAAAGGGGGACCTCAAAGTAACCGAAGATGTATCACAAGGTCAAAGAGTAAGACACGAGAATGAGAAGCCGGTCAACAGAACAGTCATCAATAAAGAGGCTTTCAAGGATGATCCTCACCCTACTCCAGCTCCACCTATGCTTCAGGTAATTCATGATTAGTTTTATTTTTAAAAAAAAGGGTGGTGTATACAGCCACACACGTGTGTTGTTACCTCACAGCCACACGCGTTCGCTGTATCGACAGTATCCACTGAGGATACAGCCACACGGTCTAAATTTTAATATACTACGGCACTTTATAGTTGTATTCTGTGTCGTGGCAAGTGTCGCTTGTGCCGCATAGAACAAGCGATGTGACGGTACATGTTCCAAAGCTTCACACGAGGGTTTTAACTCTCAATTTCACGTAATGCAAAGAATATTCTCACTTCATAATGAAGTAAAAATATTGTTGGTATGTCAGTGATAACTTTCAGATATAAAACCTTCATGATGAAGTTTTGCAATACATACTGTCGCATGAAAACTACACATTGTTTTGTATATACATATCTCAGTATGATTTTTATATTATTTGATATTTCATTGTCATTACAATTTTTTACATTGAAATTCCTTTATGTGTTCGAAATCGAGTATTGTATTACTTTTTAATGTAGCCATTGCAATTCAGTCTTTGGACTGCGAGAATGGATTTTTTTTCAGTAAAATCCTTCAATCGAATCAATCAATTATCCATGCCATCTAATACATGTATCTGTAGACAAGTGCTATTCTGTATCCATACGGGTGCAAGTCTTCTCTATTTTTCTGGGCACTTGTAGATCCCCAAACAGGCCAAGAGCCCTAAATTAGAATGTTGCAGTGTTTTTTGTATTCATGAAAATCCTGGTTGATTTTCTTTTGCTTTATTATTACCATGTAGGGACCACCTGGACCAACACCCATGGATATGTCACAAGGTAAGTGCTCACTGATAAAAATGATGGATGCAGATGATCAAAAGGAAAGAGATGGATGGGGGAAGGGGGGCATCTCTGTTACCATTGAAGTTTGATGAATGTCTGGTTCAGTCTCAAGTCCTCTTTCTCCAAAACCCCTTCCTCTATCCTTGTCTTTACGTATATCATCCCCCTCCTATCTATTTCCCCTTCTTAATGTCTCTCTGTGCCTTCTCTTTTCCCCCTTCTCTCTTCCCCAAACTCTTCTTCTCCCACCACATCTTTCTTCCCTTCTCATATCATTGGATGTGATTCCTTCCCGGATTTGCAATCAACACAACAGCGTACTAAACATAAAGTCCCCACTTTTCCGTGATATGGAAAAAGGAAAAATTTCACAGAACTCTGGAAGAACACAGAATTCACGGAATTGCACAGAAAATACAATTTTTTAGGCCCAAAAATTTGAATTACGAAAATACAGAGAAAACATAAAGAAATGAAAGCAAAATCCAATAATGCCGAACTGTGCATCAGAGGAAGATCTAATCAAACCTGTTTGCGAGCTCGGTTGCGTCTGCATGTATATCACAGTACCTTTATTAGGGTAACTTTAGTACTTTTGTTTTCTTTTAGATTTTTTACTATTTACGATTGCTTTGTCATTTGTTTTACACTGTCACCGAAGAACACAGAATTTGAAGTTTAGAACATTGAAGAACACAGAATGTGCATTTTAGAAAACGAAGAACTGGGGACTTTAACCCATTCATGACAGAGGTCCACATTTTGTGGTTTGGCCTAATATCTTTTGATGCAAAGCACTAAAAATCATACCACATACATGAGCAGAAAGAGCAAAAAATTCTACACAAACTGTGCCCATTTTGGTTGCGTCAATATTCGTTGTTTGATGCTGAAAATTTTTTTAAAGGAAAATAAGCATTAAAATCCTTAAATTGGCAATGTGATATTAAGTTTAAAATCACCATTTTCCCCTGCAAATTGGCAACTTTTTGACTTCTCATCATAATTTCTGTCAATTTATAATCATTTCAGATACATGACGTTTTATAAGAAAAATGTAGCATTAAAATAAAAATGTTGGTGTTGCCAATTTGAAGAATAAAGGCTGATCAAATCAGGCTTTAAATAATTCCTGTCATGAATGGGTTAACTAAACACTCTCCCTGGTTTTCCCTCTCCACAGAGGGTTTTATGAAGGCTGTAGAGAAGGACGCAGCAGAGAGAGCGCAGAGAAGGAAAGAAGCAAAGATGAGGGCGACGGAATGGAAGGAAAAAGGGAACGTGGAATTCAAGGAGGGCAACTATGAGAAAGCCATAGAGCACTATACAGAGGGTCTTACACATCTCAAAGATTTTGGTGTGCTATATACCAACAGAGCTCAGGTATGAAAAATGAAGAGGCACTATCACACAAAAGAAATGATTATGGTTTATTTACATAACGTCCTATCTGCTGTGGCTCAGTGGTATAGCAGTGGTCTCGTAACCGGGAGTACCTGGGTTCGAAACCAAGCGGATGCGCTAATGCCCTTTGGTAAGGTATTAATCCTCATTACCAAGTCCTTCAGAGGGGTCCTCTGGTTGCTTACTAACAAGCATACACATGCTTTCTTAGCAGTCAGGTAAAATAACCCACCATTTAACCTGCAAAAAGCCATCAAGGCTTTTTATTTCCATGAAATGTTTACTTGTCACCAGCAACCATACGATCAGTTCAAAATCCCACAATTATTATTGTTTACTAAAATTATTGTAATTAGAAGAAATATCCAATGAATGGAAATGGTTGACTGACCAGTTAAACCTACTTTATGAGCTTATGACAGTTTTGGTTGGAAATTTAGATAAAGTACTCTTGACAATTAAGCTTAAATACTTTGTCATGTGTATTTATTTGGTACAGTGGATCTTTGAAAAAAAAGTGTGTATTTTAGCCTTGATGGCTTGTGTTGATCCATGATCATGTCTTTTTTGCAGGGTCTACCAATAAATCAAAGCTTATATTTTATTCTATTTTGTTTTTCTCATTTACACATGGTAAATTGAAAAAAAAAAAAAATTATTTATGTTTTGATAATGCTGTGATCCACTAGGCTTACAACAAGATTGGTCGATTTGATGAGGCTCTCGCTGACTGTGATCTGATCTTGAGGCTTGAACCACAGAATTCTAAAGCACACATACACAGAGGAAAGGCATTACTTGGACAGCTGAAGTATGATGAGGCTGAAGAGAGCTATAGAGAGATACTCAAGTATGACCAGAAACAACAGAAAATTGTGGATAGTAAGTAATAATATGACGATGATGAGAACCCGGGGGGGGGGGGGGGTCACTGGCAACATTACATTGTACATATTGGGGCTTAAACGATATGGAATTTTGCTGCCCGTCCGATCCTCGATGTTTTTACATCCGCATCGGCCCGATTCCGATTCCCATACGATGCAGCACAGAGCGCGGCTAAAGCAGAGATGAGTATAACAAAAATTTAATCCCGTCTGCTACGCCCGCAATGCAAAACAACATAGGGTCTAAGTGTGATTGTAACCACCAACCATCTGTTGCTTGCATCAGTTCCGCATTGGCTTACCATCAAAATATTTACCGATTCCGATGTTTAGCCGATGTGGCCAAAAATCAGCAGTCACCAATCTCTGATGCGAATATCGGGTAAGCCCTAGTACGTATTACGCAACTGAGTTCACAATATGCCATATGGAGTCATTGACATTTTCCTTAAAAAAGGGGGTGCTTTTCAGGTTCAACTGCCATTTAAGGTACATGTACTAAATAGCAAATTTGATCTTCAAACTTTGGGGTAGTAAAATTGCAGGTAATCCTTAAATTCTACTTTTAGCCTGACTATGATGATTCCCATTTTCATTCCTGTCATTTTTCTGTTAGTACTTGAAAGATCATTATTTTGTTGTTTTCCTGTTTAAAGTGATTACACAATGGTAAAAAAAAATTTGATACATGATCGAGAATAGAATTCTAAGAACAATAACATTAAAAATTTGATGATTTTCGCTTGAAATCAATGCATTTTGGCTAATTTTCTCATAAAAAGTCAAGAGTTGACCAAAAAATTTTGTAAGATGCTTTCAACTAATAGCATTTGTTTGTATGCATCATGAAACATTACACGCATCAGCTTACCACATGAGCAGTTGATGCAATAAATGCGCAACAAATGCGCAACAAATGCGCATTAAATCGAAGTGTTACAATAAAATAATATGCGTCTTGGATATGAATAATGCAACAATGTAATCGATATCTTGGCCGATCATGGCGATAACGGGTGCTTAGGTCAGCCTTCAAATGATCCGAAAGAGGCGGGGCCTAATGCCATTCGCGTAATGATATCCGCGCATGCTGCTTTTTGTCTAGTAAATTTATTATACGTCTATGGCTTTGCCATTGTGCAGAGGTGAAGTGGGAATGGTAGAATTCAGTAGTCAGTGGGTTCAGTGGGAGAGGGGTGGAAAGAAGAGATGTGGATGTGGAAGAGGAAGGGAGGGAGAGAGGAAGAGAGAGGAAGAGAAAGAAAGAGAGAGAGAGATTAAACTAAGAGGGGGGAAAGAGTAATTAGTGATGGTAAGCGATCATGTCAGCGATGAGGATGATTAAATAGAGAAGATATCATCTGTGTAGCACCAGAAGGGCCTCAGCTCATATTATCTTTTACAGACTTAACTCCCTTCTGGCTCCGAACATGATATAAGTTATAGGAGGTAAATGGAGCTTGAGTTTCAGTTTAAGTATGAGAAAGACAGAGACGGTGAGAAAGAAAGAAAGAGTAATAAGGAAAGAATGAGAAAAAGATAGATGTGTTGTGCAATATGACTGTAGTGAACAGAAAATGATTGAAGATTGTTTCATGTCTGTAGAGAACGCAACAAATTGAAAAGATACAGGGAAGAGTGTACATGTAGTTGTAGGGCTACAAGTCAGAGAACATGAATAGCTTATTGACTGCGAAGAGCGTTAGGTGTAATGTCTCTTCCAGTAATTTGCTCTTGAATCTGCTTTGTGTTGAGTTGACATGAGAAACCAAATACTTGTAATTATAGTATCGGATTATCCACCATTTTCAGAGTACGTCCTTGAAGCCAAACAAGCGAGGGCAGCAGCCGAAGCAGAGGAGGCAGCAAGCAGAACACTGGAAGGAGGTGACATGCATTCTAAGACCATGACAGACGTCTTATCAAAACTATGGAGACCTAACCAAAACTTGATGTACTACGCAGGAGGAATGAGGGTACTTACTGAAATGATTCAGGATGGTATGTGATCATTGTATAATACACCTTTATTCACTGGCATCGACCAACCTGTTCTGCACGATCTGAATCCAACGCTGCCCATGCTGCACGTGCGGACAGTATTGGATTCAGAGAGGTCAATAAAGGTTTTTTCTCATTCAGTGCAGTCATTATTATTATCATTATTACCTATATTCCACAGGAAAATGGTGTGAAATTATACAAAAATGTTCCTACTCGCGCCACATTTTATTTAGGGACAATTCCACGGTAACATAATTCTTTTAATCACATATTTAGAGGTTGTGTGCCTATTTTGTACCCTGGCTTTTTTCTTAGCATTTGATAATTTGAAAATATGCCCATTCTTTCACCTGAATTCTTTCATTCCAACAGTTTTCTTCTTACATTCATGATAGTGTGGTATATGTACCTCGGTAAAAGAATTACCAGAAAATGGTGCTACTTTCAAATAACAAAAATATCTTGTGAAATCAAACATGCATTATACCAATACTGACTAAGATGGTGGAATTCCTGTTTATGTCAGCTTATTTAATTCAATCTTTGGCTATTCAGGACTATCAGGGTGATTGTTTTTACTATAATCTGTATTTAGCTGATTTTGCTTCTCTTGTGGACTTGCCCTTGGGATGTTATGTAGAGTGGATTAGGAATCAAACCTTTGTATTTCAAACATTTACCATGAATATGATATTTACCTTGAAAATAGGATTTTGCAGGTGAAATGAATAGGTATTTCATTCAGTTGGGGTTCTCCAGTAGTAATGAGCTAATTGATGTAAGGCATCTTAGGAAACTGCCGTGGTGTGAAAAGAGGCATCTGAAATGCAAAATGCAAAACTGCAAAAATGAATATGTCCATTGTGACATATTGGAATGAAACTTAGGCAAGATCATGCTGCAGGAAGATCTACATGCTACACATGTAATTATTAATCTGTGTTTAAAAAACATAATTTTCAACAATTTACTATTTTGCGTTCCGGACGCATCTTTTTGCACCACAGCATCATTTTCTTAAGGCCTCTTATATTAATGTTGTATAAAAGAATGCGTCCGGAACGCAAAGTGAAAAAAAAAAAGATGATCATATTTTTCAAACAATGATTGATAATTACATTGGTAACATGTAGATCTTGTAAATTGATATATGATTTCCCTGTGGCATGATCTTTGCTAGAATTTTGTTCCAATATGTCAGATTAGACATTTCGATTTTTGCATTTTTGCATTTTGTGTTCCGGAGTGTGCTTTTGCACCTCGACGTTAATATAAGATTTTCTCTATGTTCAAACAGACACTACAAGGACACTATTCAGGACAGGCAACGGGTTTGATTTATTGACTCAGGCGCACATCAGGAGGTGAGTCTTTGATTCTCAGTATGAAAATCCTCCCTTCTATGTGTTTACATTCCAAACTATATATGGAAGGTTCAGAACACACCCTCTCCTACTATGAAGCCCTTTGGCCATCATGTGATTTCTACTGGGTTTTGAATGTGAGGAAAATATCTGGCGATTTTTTTTTTTTTTGAAGACACACACAGTCGTGCGCTTTCATTGGGACTTTGACACCATTCGGATGCTTACCTAGTAACAAGTGTTGTCCATCACCCAGAGTGGAATTGAGTTTTATGACCAACAGACCTTATGTAATGCTCTGTACATTCCACCCATTGCTCTGTATGGTAAAGTCAATATCTCACTTTCCTTGACCCGACATTGCCTGAAGCAGGCTTAAAGAATATATGGTGGGACAGCTTTTTTGCTGTGCTCCAGAGATTAGCTCTATTACAGGTATTTCCAGTGCTTTTCACAAAGTCTGGTGTCAGCAAATTATGATCCATTCAACATGAAGGCCCATGACTGAGTGTCTTTGATTGTCATCTTGAGTATTATTGTGATGAAGTGTAGCAGGTAAGATACGTGTATTATTTGATAAAGGAGCAACTGAAAGTTCCACACATACCTGTAGTCTGTAGACAATGTTAGGTTTATGTCAAAACAAAGAGTTAAAATCAATGAAAATGCAGTATTGATTTTAGTACTGTCTTATAACAGTAGGATGACACACCCTTTTATCTCAAATTTTTGATGAAAATCACTTTTTGTATGAATATCCAGAAAATCAGTCAAGTGATGTCCTGTCTAAATTCTAGCTCTCCTACCAACAAAATAAAACCACCATGGCATGTCAAAGGAAAAGGTGATCCCATTGCTTATACAGTCAAACCTGCGTTAGCGACCACCTGTATAGAAAGACCACCTGTCTATAAAGACCACAAATTTTGTAACCCTTGAATCGTTTTTCCGATTGAAACGTGTATAAAAGGAACCTGTCCATAAAGACCACCTGCTCATGAAGACCACATTTCTTGTCTCCCTTGGGCGGTCTTTATATACAGGTTTCACTGTACTACTGTGGCAGCCATGTTTTTTTCACTTTCCTGAACATTTGACATATTTGAGGTACGAGGTTTTGTTGCCCCAGCAGCAAATTATGTTTGTCTCAAATGATTCGGTTTTAGGTGCATGTCAAAGGTCATTGAAGGAAAGAAGAAACCAGAAGCAGTAGAAGTCACCCATTCTCTGTTGGATTTACTTATTCAAGTCGTCATCCAAAACAGTAAGCCAAGTTTTTATCAACTTTTACACTTTACTGGCTTAGGTTGACTTGCGGAACAAACAGGGCACTTGTCAGTGTATGTGTACTACATGCAGGGTTGGCATATTTCCCGCTTCAGAGGCTTATTTCCCGGACGCCG
>JAPZVO010001954.1:0-12172 GCA_029962745.1 Echinometra lucunter | reverse complement strand
CAGATTGAGTATTTGGCCTGAACATTTGTGTTTAGTCCCATAAACCCATTTCGTCTGTGCACAATGCATGCACCTTTTTTTGAAAGACTGGCTTGATTAATTAGTATTTTGACGATTTAAGCCCACCGCACACCATGCGATCCGACTGCGACCACAGTTTGGAACAAATGGTAATTTGCTTAGAATATGAAAGTTTAAACTAGTAAAATTTTCTTATTTAAGATCAGGAATAAATATAGGATTACTAAAATCGACATTTTGGTTAAGCGCACGCCTTTTGTTGATATTACATTTTCTCTAATTTTTCTAAATGGGTTCTTTTAACGAAAGAAAATATCAGCAGTCTTTTACTAAGGCTACCACAAGGAGTTCCTGAGTAAATTTTTGAAACAATATTCAGTCAGGAATATTCAATTTTATAAGAAATAAAAGAAAATTTTGTGGCGAAATAGTCAACTCTGACCAATTGTCAAATAAAACCAAGCTAAGAAGAAGAAGGACGCCTTCAATTAGAAACAAACAACAAACGAACAAAAACGAAAATGAAATGAAATAAAATGAAATGAAATGAAAAACAAAACCACATTACAGTGAGAGAAGGCTCTGGCACATCTTCCAGACAGCATTGTTCATCAGAAGTGGACAACTCGACAGATGTGACATAGTTTGCACAGAAGTTCCACAGTCACAATCAATGTCATCTCCATCTGTGTATCCCCATTTATTAACTCTTTTATTTTGACGAAAGAATATATCAACAGTCTTTCACTAAGGCTACTACATGGAATTATTGTTGTCAAAGGGAAGCCGTACAAACAAACAAATAAACGAATGGAAATGAAACGAAATGAAAAACAAAACCACATTACGGAGAAAAAGAAAGGATATGGACGAATTAGATGGAAGGAAAGACTCGATGGACAATTAAGATGACAAGACAGACTCAGAGAGAGAGAGAGAGAGAGAGACAGAGAGACAGACAGAAAAAGAAATAAAATAAGAGAGGGACAGAGAGAGAGAGAGAGAGAGAGAGATCAGAGTGGGAGAGAAAAAGAGAGAAATAGAAACCAGACAACAAGTATATTTTTCAGTACTTCGCATTTTTACAATAGAAAATATTATGACTCATATCCAAATATATAAAAAACAACACAATATGGCAAAATAAAGTGTGGCATGTTTGACTTAATTTGATTTGATTTGAAAAAGGTCGTTAATAATACATCTGACTAGCGACCAGAGACTTAAAATCATATATACACATATACAAAGTTGTCAAAAAGATATGAACATTTAAAAAATGAGACAAATTCATACATAAATGACAGAGAAAATATAAGCAAGAGTGCAGTTTAGGAATGCATTAATTTTTGCATAAAAATGAATCAAAATCATCCCACATCCCAACCAAAGCAGTGACGTGTAAGCAACCGAATTCGAATTTACTGGGAGATGGTACATTAATCATGCAACCCCCTGCAACAAGAGATAATTATTGCACTTGTCTAAATCACTTGGCGTTAAAACAGGTGTCTTCCTATGTATGGAAAAACTATTTTTAGCTCAGTGTTACTCACTGAATCTGAATTCATTCCATGTGTGTTCTTTTCAGATTACACCGATTCATTCGCATTGGTATTAGAATCCAAAAGCAACCTTCGAATTCACTTAAATAGAAGTCACGCACTGTTGTCACTGTTGCGTGACGTCAGTTTTCATATGCAACATATGCAACGCTGTGCGAAAACATTCTGGAAAGTGTTAAAACACAACATTCCAGTGTTCATACTTTGTATAGGTTTCCAGGTCAAGTGTCCACTGGTTGGAACCAATCATCCTTATAGGCAGTTCAAATGTCCATGTTGTTGAATAAATGTCCACGTTGGAATAATGGTGTCAATTTAGGCAGTTCAAATGTCTAGAGAGATAAGTAAATGTCCATGTTGGTACTCGATGTACCTATAGTACACGTATTTCATATACTAGTAACCGACTGGGGAGTTCAAATGTCCATGTAAGAATTATACGTCCACAAAGTACATGTCAAATAGCCTATTAGGGACTTCAAAAGTCACATCAGTAAATGAATATCCAATTAGCGGGAGCAATTTCCCATCAAGGAAATCAAATGTCGAATAGTGATCTCAATTGCCAATAGTTTAAATCAATGTGTACTTGAACCGCATATACACTGGCGTACTAAGGGGGAAGGGCACAAGGGGGCCATGCTCCCTATTGATCGGTGAGCAAAATATAAATATAAAAAAAAATAAGAAAAAAATTGAAATAAAACTTTCATCGAGTTCACTTCACATAACTTACCCTACCCCTACCCTGGGAAATGAAAGTAAAACGTAAATTTCCCAATTCCCATATAAGCTTCCCCTAATACTGAATTTTAGTGTGCAGAAAATGCCATTTTCATGCACGAATTTACAAAAATCTCCATACCGTGGGAGGGGGTATCCCCTCTCCCAACCCCGGTTTCTTCGCTCCCTCGCCTGAGCCCCCGCTATGTCACTTCTCATATAAATTACCCCTAATACTGAATTTTAGTGTGCAGAAGATGTCATTTTCACGCACGAATTTTCAAAAATCTCCCTACCGATCCCCTCCCACACCCTCACCTTGACCCCCTCTATATGCTACTTCTCATATATGCTACCCCTAATACTGAATTTTAGTGTGCAGAAAATGCCATTTTCATGCGCAAATTTACACAAATCTCCCTATCGTGGGAGGGAGGATACCCCCTCCCACACTCTCGTCTTGCCCCCTCCTTCCTGCATGCCACTTCTCATATAGGTTACCCCTGATACTGGATTTTTTGTGCATAAAATTCCATTTTCGTGGACGAAATTAAAAAAATCTCATTACCGTGGGTGGTATGTACACCTTCCAAACCCTCCCACACCCTCCCACACCTTCAATCCCCCCGCTCGGTCGCTTCCCCCCTTGCCTTGCCCCCCCCCCCCCCCTCGTTGAAAATTCCTGGGTACGCCATTGCGCATATAACCATTTTCTTACATACAAATTGTACTGTTCAGTATAAGGCATACACATCACGGTTAACCAAACTCAGAATAAATCTTGTGAATATGACTTCCTTATATGTCACATTTCATATGAAAAAATAAAGAAGAAAAAAAATTGGGCAGTATCTATTCTGCTACTGTAATCACTTTTGATAGAAACATATCAAATAAAAAATATACACACATGTATGTATCTACCTTTTTCCTTTCATAAAAAAATAAGACTCAGGTTTTTTGTTGTTTTAAATTATGGAGAATATTTCTCAATCTCTTGCCTTATCCTGCTTCAAACACAAATGTCGATTTATTTTTGCACACTTTTATGCACTTTTAATACTTTTTCATATACCCATTCCAGACCCTTGAATTACCTACTATGACATTTGCTCTGATACTGCGGATACTTGACCTGGAAAACCTATATACATACACACACACACACATATATATATATATATATATATATATATATATATATATATATATATATATATATATATATATATATATCTTTTAATACACTATGTCAAGCAGACATTTAATTTGTTTTGATGTTAATTAGAGGAAAAATGTTGTATGTTTGTTTATTTACGATATTTCTGCTTAAAAGAAGAAAAAAATTATGTCTTGTGTTATATTGGAAATAAAACCTGAACTTGAACTTGAACTATATATATATATATGAGGTGTAAGAAAGTTTTTGGTTTCACTTTCAGAGTTTAACGCCCCTATCGTCTACAAACATATCCAGAGATATATACTGAACAACATCATACAAATTGGTTAATAATGAAATAATACTCACAGTCGGTTTACACTGGACTTATCAAAACACGCTTCACTTTTGACTTTGTCTCCGGAATGATAAAGCGATACTGGTTGGTTCTTTCACACTAGCCCTTCACCAGTACACCAATGACCATAGCCTTTTCAAAAAGGTCGCCGATCTAGCATGTCTAGTATTATATAGGTAACTGGAACGAAGTCTGCCCCAATAAGGTTTGTGACTTTTTTTCCGGGTTCTTGATGGGTAGTCAAACATGACTTTTGTGTCAAAGTAACACAAATGTTTGCTCATTTTTTCCTTTTGTGTGCTTTGCCCGGGGTTTCCCTTGTGCCTCCCGAGTGCATGCGTGTTGATTCGCATGTCAGGCAGTGAAACTTATAAAAAAAAGGGTATTTCAAAATACGGTGAAACCTGTATATATAGACCGCTCACGGGAGACAAGAAAATCAGTCTTTATGAGCAGGTGGACTTTATGAACAGGTTCCTTTAATAGACATTTCAATAACAAACACTGTTCAAGTGAAACAAAAACTAGGCTCCATAGACTGAGGGTCTTTCTATACAGGTGGTCGCTAAAGTAATTTTAACTTTACCTTTAATGTAGGACTGTACTTTGTACTTTGTACATGTGCTTATTATTTTAAGGTTCATTTCTGTTTTGTGCTCTAAGTTGAATGTTTGCTTTAATTTACCTCTTAATTAGTTTCTATAGGCTCTGTGCCCCTATTCACTAATAGGTATGTTCTTCTTTTAATGTCCATATACGTCACATACCATCCACTCACTTGAATTGTTCACTCTGACTCTCATTTCTATTTTCCCTCCTCTTATGTCACATGATCACTCCCGCCATAATCATGATAACAGTCACATGACATTTCACATTCTCTTTTCTGATTGGTCCGATTTTCTTTGAATATTTTCTTTGAATATTTATGGTCACATGACAGACTTATTTTGTTATTTTTATATGAAATGAATATTTATGTGAAAATCTATTGTTATACAGATTGGAACAGTCCATGCATGTGAGCAGAAAACAGAAATAGAACTTCACGCTGCTCAGCAGAGGGTAAGCACTATATAGGTACCAATCCTGCAGACACAAGCTCAAACTCTAATCCTGATCCTAGCCCTAATCCTAACCCTAACCCTAACCCTAATCCTAATCCTAATCCTAATCCTAATCCTAATCCTAATCCTATGAATATTTAAGAATATTTATGAGCTTGCGTCTGCAGGATTGGTGCCTATTTAGTGTTTACCTCGGCGGAGAGTCTGGAGAAAACTATCAAACAACCAATATCGTTGTCATCCTCCTTCATTTTTCTGTGTGGAAAGAACCTATGGGGACTTGTACAAAATAGAGCCCTATATACACTAACGATAAAAACAGGTAAGTCCATACTTTTAAAAATGTCGATACGCAAATATATCATTCTTCAAATGATGAGTATTTTTGTGATTTGATGTTGAACTGATCGTTGATAATCTCACAGCATTGCCCTGGAGCATGTAAACAACTCTAGAGCCAGGAAAGAGGAGATTGTTTTACTATGTTTTAAAGTTTTAATAGAAATTGACCTCTGTACAACAGAAGCATGACTACGAGACAAATAATTTTCTCAGTCTCGCTCAAGAAGAGGAAGATTAGGTAGATTTCGAAATGTCTTAAGAACCGACGGAAGGTATGAAAGGAAAGTAAACCTCAAAATGGTATGTATATTGAGTCATGAATGCAATCGGAGAAAGATCAAGAAAGTTATGATTTTTCGCTGGTTGTAATCCGTAGTAATATAAAGCAAACTTCCCGTCGGTAACCCATTCATGTTGTGTAATTCTCATAATTAGGTTCCATTGCTTTTCCATTCATTGTAAACTTTACATATCTTCCTTCATATTTTTTCTTGTATCATGTTTGAATTTTTAAATGATGTTTATTCATGTTATTCAAAAATAAGAACTGAAATAGACACTCGTAGGATAAACCAGAAACAAACAAACAAAAACAAAACAAAATAAAGCAAACAAACAATGAAACAAGCAAAACAAACAAACAAACAAAAAAAAAACAACTAAGCCATCAATATAAAAAACAAAAAGGTAGTCCGTGACATTTCGTGCCTATGAGGGTCGTTTTGCCTCTGGAACCTCTTAACAATTAGGTGATTCGAATTTTTCATTCTTTTACCTATATATGGTCATTTTGGTAGGAGATTGCGTTTGCATGCTGATTGACTGTTTTTAGGTCAACTTGCTATAATGTAATCTTATTATGCTAGTAAACTGGTTCCATGCAGTGGCAATATAATATTGACGAATATGGACTACCAGTCGTATGTTTCATTTACTCCATTACCTATACCATTCTCATATTTTGTATCTATGACCACTATGCTTTCTTTTTTGTATATATGTATTTATGTGTGCCATTTTTATATAAAATAGAACAAAAAGCAAACTTTTGTAGAATTTGTAGACTATCTTTTATATGAATAACTAAAATCAAACTGCAAGATATTTCATATTTGATTAAGTAGCTATAAGCATTTGATACTGACCTGTTATCCATTTATTTGTATCAAAGTTTTGTTTAAAGTAATCTGCTTCATAAAAATTTCAAATCTATTTTGTGTAGCCATGCAATGTATTCCAATGCTTTAAAGGTACAAGGCTCGATTAGCATTCATGCTATATTCCGGTACCTTTTATCCTTTGATTGTATTCTATACATGTATGTATCTTATACGTTTATTATTGGATAATAAATTTCAACTTCAAGTTCAAGTTCAACTCAAATTTTTCAGCTTCCGCTGTGGCCAACTTTACTTGGAGTTTTGATTTCCATTCTACATGAAGACTTATCGCTTATAAACTCGCTTTTGTATTCTATTTCATCATCATAATCATCATCATAATCATCATCTCATCATCATCATCTCATCATTATGATCATGATCATTATCATCATTATTATGTCATCATCATCAGAATAATCATTATCATCGAGAACAAAAACAACAACACATAAAATGGTATCATGATCTTCAAACATCATACATGGAAGAAAGATATCACTTTATTCTGCTTTCAGTTTTATTCGATCTTTTCATGTATTATGATTTCAGATTCAAAGCATTTATTTCCTTCTCATAATCAAATGCCAATAAAAAAAAAAGAGAAGAAAGTGACGTTTACAAGATAACATGGTGGAATGAGGCAAGGTTTCCTAGAAGGACGTGGCTTGCACTAGGGTCGCGGTACCACTATAATCAGGTGATAATATTCCATACTGAGGAAATTTTCCAACATTTGTCTTTGCATGATGATGTAGAAAGAAAAAAAAAGGAAAATAAAAACTGAGGTGGGGAAATGTGACTTAAAAAGGGGACACGTCACCCGCGTAGACAGGGGGGGGGGGGGGCGATGGGGCGGGTCGCCCCCTCCAAAACGCCAGAATAAGATGTGAGCGAGAAGAGAAAAAGGTAAGAGAATGTAGAAAGAGCAGGATCAGACAGTTAGGAATGATGACGAAGAAACGTCGGAGCTTCGCGTGCTCACTACCGCCCGGCTCCCAAAATGAAATCTAGCTACGCCATTGGGATACGTCCCCTCAGACATCATCCCCTTACTTCATATCCAAACTATTCTGTTTATTAGTAGGGACCCCTACGTGGAGCAATTTACCCTTTTTAATATCAGCTGCCGTCCTTCTAAAAATGTTTTGAAAAGATCACTTATATTGAATACCTACAATAATAAATCTCCTTTATCTGCGATGTGGCTGTACCTTAATTTATGCATTGTTTGATTTTGCTTTGCTGTGATTTCTCTCTTTGTGCTAAAAATGTTCATTATGTTTGTTTGTTTGTTTCTTCATAACGTTATAATCTGATATTTTTTTCGTGGGGGGGGGGGGTGCAGCGCAAATAAAGCTCTTGCCGTCTATGCTGTCTCCTCTTTCATGCATAATGATTTGCTCTATGATTTATGTAAGCATAATTATACTATTTCTAATTAAATAAATGTTGCACTTGAACTTAAACTTGAACTTGAACGAAGCTCCTCCATTTTCTTCCTGATATCCAGATGAAAGTTTCCCATCAATCATATCAATGTAGAGTTTGGGAAGTTTCATCCAAATGAGTCACACCATATTTAAGCCTGTGATCGTGAGCCGGTCTACTCTTGTAAAACTGTTATAGTTTTGTAATCATTCGGTTGTTTTTTAAAGCAAGAGTGAACTGGCACCCTTGTATGGGTTTTTGAAATAGGCGCCCTCTCAGTCCAAAACTACTGATTTTGTCCCCTTTTTGCTCCCAGCATGCTCTATTCTGATCAATAAGACCTTTATTTTTTGAGTAGCATCCGTTAAAATGTATTTGTATTCATACTAAGGAAATTCACGAGAAGCCACAAAGGATATGTTTATAAGAGTCTCTGGTTTTGAGTAGCCTTGGTTGGTGCTGTTGTAAATACATCATAATAAGGGTCAGTTCACTGCTGCTTTAACATTGAATGATGCAAATGCCACCCTTACTCCTTTTGCTTCCTCTCTCACCTTCCTTCCAACTCCAGTTTCCTTTATTCTGAAAACGCTTAAAACAGTATCTTGATGCTCTTCAACACGGCTCATAATGTCATCTTGTCTTCGGCGTCGGTCCCAAACACAAGCCCAGCTTTCTGGGTGTTCGCCGCCATCTTTGCATATAATTGTAAACACGTTGTTATCGTTTCAGAAGGAAATTAATGTGAATTTCAATTCAGTTTTAAATATTTATGATCTAAAGGCCGGTTGATTTAGGTTGAACGTGTTGGCCACATCGAAGTTCCCCAAGGCTGAATTTCATTCCCAGTCCGCCCGTGCTGTACTGTGCTGCACCACTGATATCCAAGCCCAACTGCAGCGGCTATCTGCATTTCTTTTTCTTGTCGTAGAAACTATAGTTTGGGTTGTATTTCTCCCCAGAAAAGCACAATGCAGTTTCCCTGTCGCACTCACACAATGCCTGCATACACCGGTTATTCGTCTCATCGTCTAAAAAGAAAGTGAACGAAGCATGAAGGAAACGGAATAATGATAATAATAACAATAATAATAATGATAATAATAATAATAATAATAATAATAATAATAATAATAATAATAATAATGATAATAATAATAACAATAATAATAATAACAACAATAATAATGATAATAATAATAATAATAATAATAATAATAACAATAACAATTATAATGAAATAAAAAACAAAAAACAAAACAAAACAAATCGAACGACTGCGAAACTGCAACCCTGCAAAACTGCAACCCTGGGTCATTAAATTTTCATATCTTCACCACAGTATTACAGCAGCGTGTCTTTCTTGCGTTCTGCAGCAAATTGCAAGAAAAGAAAAAACATTAATGAAAGAAATGAATCCTCCTTGTACATGTTGTAGGTATAAAAGCGAAGTCATAGCAATCTTGCGATCGGCTACGATTTGAAGCCAATTTGGCCTTTACTCCGACCTTAAGACTTGCAGTTAACTAAAATTTCGATTTTAGTAACCCTATATTTATTCCTAACCTCAAGTAAGACAATTTGTTTGTTTTAACTTTCATATTCAACGCAACATGCCATTTGTTCCAAAATGTGGTCGCAGTATTGTGTTTTGTGTGCGGTGGTCTTTATTAAGCCCGCCGCACACTATACGATCCGTCTGCGACCCGATTTTCGAACAAACATTACAAATGGCATTTAGCATTAAATATGAAAGATTAAAGAGTTATAATAATCTCTTTTGAAGTTCAGAATAAGGAATGCTAAAATCGAAATTTTGGTTGACTGCAAGCCTTGTGGTCGGAATAAAGGCCAAATCGGCTTCAAATCGTAGCCGATCGCAAGACTGCTAGGACTTACTACGATTCGGAATTGAGTTCGCTTTTATTCCTACAGGGAGGCTCGCAATCACCCGGAATTTCGATTCTTGTATTCATACGACTATTCGAAACTTCGATAACTAAGATTTTACATGTTTGAATGTTCATATAAAATGCTATAACAATTTTTTTTCTCCAAAATTGGATCGCAGTCGGATCGTAAATCGTGCGGTGGTCTTTAGGCAGCGACGCCATCGTTGTGAGACGGCGCCAATTTCATGTGCGCCGTTTTATGTGAGATGGCGACGATTTCAAGCAGCCAAGTGGCGCCTTCATCGCTACGAAGAAAATAAGGTGGGGAGCGCGATCCCGTACCAGCCCAGGCCTGGAAGCGATGGTCACCAGCTGCTTCTATTATTCCCGTAAATTATCCTTCTACCATGCTTTGTTCTTATTTTAAAGAAAAATTGATTACGTACACATGGTACAGGGAATCATTTAGTTATCCACCTCGTAATAGCCGCGTTACTCTCGCCTATCACTTAAAGTATTGGATTACTACAAAGATAATGTGGACAAAACTTAGTAGACTGACACCCATATTAATATTTTTTATAGGCTTAACCTATTCGTGACAGGAATTACTTAAAGCCTAATTTGATCAGCTTTTATTCTTCAAATTGGCAACACCAACATTTTTCTTTTATTGCTATATTTTTGGTATAAAACGTCATGTATCTGAAATAAATATAAATTGACAGAAAGTATGACGAGAGGTCAAAAAGTTGCCAATTTGCCTGGGAAAATACAGATTTTAAACTTTCCATCGCATTGCCAATTTAAGAATTTTAACGCTTATTTTCCTTTAAAAAATTTTCAGCATCAAACAACAAATATTGACGCAACCAAAATGGGCACAGTATGTGTAGAATATTTTGCTCTTTCTTCTCATGTATTCGGTATGATTTTTAGGCCTTTGCATCAAAAGTTATTACACCAAACCACGAAATGTGGATCCTCTGTCCCGAATGGGTTAAACTCATCATACTCACTGCATTGTATCTCTGGGTCACGTGATTTTCCGAACAATCGGCTCCACGGTGAGTGGCAGTGTTTTGCTCGAAATCGGTACAGTGCTGTGAAGATATCAGCATTTTTGGAGCAGTAACCTTTGTCGTAGAGGTCGCCATAACATCTGTCATGCTCTTTGCAACATCTAGTTCAAGACAGAAAAAATGCATGCATGGACGCAACATAGAATGGGCATTTGGATAACGTACTTTTCAATAATAGATTTTTCTCTTCTAAAGTTTGATCAAAGAGCCTTTTGAGAGAAAGCAAAAATTTGCTTCCCGGCGTAGCCGTATAAAGTCTTACAAAATAATAGTCTAGACTCAAACTGTTTCACAAGACAAAAGGTTTAAAGGTTTGTCAGTTATTGTCCACGTTATTAAAAAAACAAATAAAAAACAAACAAACAAACAAAAAAGAACCCCTCAGATTCTTGAGGAATTGCAATATCTTGCGAAGTTCGATTTGCATCTTACAAAAGTCTACATTTTTTGCCCTTCTGGCCCATTTCGGTATTGCTTGACCCCTTTCGCATGCTGATAGTGAGATACTTGGGCTTTATTTTTCTCTTTTTAATTTTTTTTTCTTTTCCTACCTCATGATTTTTGTGGGGGGCACCTTGGGGAACACAAAATTTATGGGGGCACGTGCCCCCAGGCCCCCACCGTAGCTACGCCCCTGTTTAGTGCGCATGCACGATTATCCTACAGCAATTGCTAGCATGCCTATTAAGTTAGTTTTAGTAACATAATTAACAACTATAATTTGAATTCACTGTTAATTCGAAGGGTGATGTTCGTTATTCCGAAGGTTCGTTATACGAAACATTACTGCGTAAACGGGGTCCGTCTACTTGACCGAAGGACCGCGAGACCGACTTTTCTCGTATCGTCATCACAGATAATGCGCCATCGGTATATAAAATAATTATGTCTCCTTTAGCACGTTTAGTCCCCATTTTCGGATGCCCCACACCCTCAATGAAAACTTTCCGCTGCCCTTTAATTGGAAAAAATTGGTCAGAGCGGTGTGACATTATAGATTGCAATTTGCTATTTTCGGTCTTGCGGGTAAACCTAGATGTTCGTTAGTCCGAAAATGAAAAAGGGTTCGTTAATCCGAACATTTGTGGCGTTAAGTGAAATAAGGTTCTTTAGTCCGAAAATAACTAACGAACTAACGAACCTTATTTCATTTTCGGACTAACGAATCTTCATAATAATGAATCTTCGGAATAACGAACCTTCGGAATAACGAACCTTCGGAATAATGAACCTTCGGAATAATGAACCTTCGGAATAACGAACCTTCGGAATAACGAACCTTCGGAATAACAAACCTTCGGAATAATGAACCTTCGGAATAACGAACTGTAACCAATTCCTATCATGCTGATTAATATACCACTGAAGA
>JAPZVO010001953.1:0-12175 GCA_029962745.1 Echinometra lucunter | reverse complement strand
ATGAGTTAATGTTTATAATAAACTTGATTGGATCAGTCACTGTATTTTTTCACACAACTCTGCAGAATAGTTCTTCATGAAAATTCCACATATTTGCTTTGCTTTAGAATCACCACTTCTTTAGACATATTGCCATGCCTCTGCTTTGGTATGCTTGCTTTGTGATTAAAGATATTGGTTACATTGTTATGAGTTTAAAAAATTCTTGTTTTGTTACTTGAAAATGGGATAACATAGGGGGTTATAGTGTAAAATACCAGTCCTGAAAGTTTCAAAGTATAATATCCACAGGAATTTTAAATATCAAAAATGTGAACCAATGTTTGAAAAATATACGAGGGTCGGTAGCACAGAAATAGACATAGGAGTGCGCAGTGCGCGAGTGACTCATCTTACCGTACTGTGTGTATTGCGTATCAAGCGGCGGGAGGCACATAATGGCATTTTTCAAATTCCAAGCAAATGGGTCCTCTTAGTGATTGTCTCGTGAGACGAAGCATAATAAAAATTGCTCTTTGCTTTAACTTACACTTTTCATTCCCAAATTAGGGTTGCTTCAGGGTTTTTGAGTCCAAATACAAGTACTCATACACATTTTCATCTTAGTTTGAGAACTTTTTAAAATCAGCTACTCACAAAGTTAGCCAATGCCTGTAAAGCTGAGCACCAGATTACATACAACATCAATAAGACAATACCCATAATATCTATTGGAAAAACATTAAGATTGGGACCGATTTCGTTTTTACTACTCAAACAATGCAGTTCTGGTTCTATGGATTATATATTCTGTTCCACCACCAAAGGTCACCAATTTTTTGTCAAACAGTATGATATGTCATTCGGGGTATTGGTTATGTTTTCCAACTGTTCATCTGGTATAGTGTTCCTAATATCTAACTTCACAATGTATGATCCATTTTGATTCAAAAGAGTAAAACAAGTTTTTCCTTTACCAAATATATTAGAATATTGGAGGTATGAACCACCAGTGGCACTCAGATTAATATAATTTAATGTAGTTTTATTGTATTAATTGTCTAACATAGTTTGATGTAGATAAATGTAGCTTGGTAGAGTTTATAATAGTTTATATGTAATGTAACAGTTTAATGTAGATTAATTTTCATTGATTATTTACATTACTTAGGTTTAGCTTTTTAATGTAGTTCATTAAAACATGTAGTGTAATATAACTAAATCCTAGTTTAACTTTAGATAATGTTGTCTGATATGGCTTAAAAATAATGTAAACTCTGCAATGCCACTGGTGGTTTAAACTGCACCCGGGTTGACAATGTGTCTATAGTATATTTGGGACAAGGAAAGGCTTGCCTTCCTTCTTGACATTGAAATTGGGTTCATGAATTGTAAAATTAGATGTAAGAGAACACTATTTGTATCAAAATAAACAAACAGAAATAGCAGGGTACTATTGAAACCTTAACCGGAAATTTCCAATTGATTCATAAATTTTATAGCGTGGTTTTTTTTTTCAGTATTAACAAAACAGAACCATCATGCTATCCTTTCCTTTTAATAGTGTTGAGAATTCCACTTCGCTGCCACTTTAAACAGCAAAATTCTGTACCATTCACAGCTTGTAGAGACTGCTATGGTCTTCAGTCTCATCTTGATTGTTATTTGTTGTTTAAAAATTGGACTCAAGGGTGCCTAGGTTGTTCAGCGCTTGTGAATTTGACTTTTTCTTACTGATTTCAATATTCCCCATGATTTTGAGTGTGACTTAGACTTCCTTTTCACTCTGCATCTGAGTGTCATCACATACAAATGCTTGTATGTTTAGTGAATTTTTCCAAATGGAAAACTTTTTGGCTTGGAATCTTGGTAAAGGTCTTTTTGTTTTAGCATTCCTTCCCATTAGAGGCAGGTAGTAGGAAACTGAAAGATTAACCATTTTAATTAGGGATATCAGATGGATTAACAGGGAAAATCCATCTCTTACTTGTAAAATCTCAACATACATATTGTGCTATCTCCTGGAAAGAAAGGAATCAAAATCAATGGCATTTACACTTTTCTATTTGAAGTGCTTCCAAATAATGATGAATATGACATTTTTCTTTTCTTTTAATTGTAGGGAGCTCCCATCTTTAATTTTCATATGCACGCTTGTGCACATCTTATGCACTTCAGAGAGGAGAGTTTTTATGCCAGGTAAACATGCTGTGGTATCAGAATGCATTTCATACAAGCATGAAATTACTAGTTTCTTGAAGCATAACTTAGATGTAATTTTCAAGGGATGGGCATGATCTAATACCTGCTTCACATGTGATGGACTGAGTTTTATAGCAGATTTCACCAAGGTTGGTGATGAAACTTTGCTTGAGTTCAGGCAACTAAACTGGTATGTAACCATATAGCTAGGTAATGGTCTTCCGCCCCTTTGATTTCAACATACATGAAAACTTAGAAGATCATATGCAATTCTTTGACTTTTGCCAAGATTATAACTTTTTTCTAAATGACTGTCATTTTGTTCTAAATAACTGCCATGCATTGTTGTCATAGTGAGAACTGCTGGATGACTGATCTGCTCCACAGATTCTCTGATCCAATCTGAGTGAGGTTCTTGATCCAAAGTCACCATTTCCTCCAAACATATTGAGTTTATCTCTGCCAAAAGTGACATAGTTTGATACAGAGGTTGGGAATCCTGAGATGGACTAATCTCTAGTCCTACTTGATGACTGCACCTTTTACTTTTTGTTTGAGGCACAGCGCCAGCAAACAATCGTTCAGGACCAGCCTTGTCATGCATGGCAGCTTGCTCGATATTTATTGCAGCTCATTGTCTAATGTTCCAACCAAGCTTTTCAGTCTGTATGTTAGATCATGTAACATGTTCTTGTTCTCATTCCACAGGGTTCTGTTGACCGTAAAAGTTGTTTACAGGTCTGAAGTGACTTTTCAATAAGGCATATTCCTCAATTTTGCTGGTTTGCAGTCAACTATTCAATAGCTTGTTTCGTTGAGCTGCTTTAGGTCTACTTTCCTGACCTCTGATTATTTGGTGGGCTTGTTGGACCCACTTGGGTGACAACATGGGCGACTGTGCATGTGACACCTTTTCTCATTTACCATTTCATTTTTTCCCCACAATGGGATGAACCTATGTCTAAGAGTAAATACCACTCAATATCTGCAGTTTTCATCCTTCCCTTTTATTTTTGGAATGCTTTGTAATATACATCTCTCAACTCAATCGGCTTGCTCTAGCTGTTGACTAGAGTAAGGGTTCCTTGTTTCTCTTTTTTGACTCGTTTCATTTGGCCTGATGGTATCCCTTAATATATGGTCTTCCTTGAATAATGTTCTACAATACTAGTCAAACCTTTTACTCCAGTGTAGAATCTTGTCTTCCAATATGCCTATCTTTTCAATGAATAAACAATCCATTTCAGGAATTCTCGAGCTTCTGTTAGGTAATCTACAGCGTAGTTGAATTCTTTTTCTTTAAATCCCATTGATCGGTCCGACGATGTATTCCTATGCCCACATCTCCACAGCAACAGAGCAGAACAATTAAAGCCATGCACTACATCCCTGCTTATGTTGGGATTTTCAGTCAATTTCTTTGCTATGGCAGACCCTGTCTGCTTGTCCAGTCCAATTTGCCTTTGCTCGCTCTGTGTGTATAATAGACTCACCATGTGATGTATCACGGCAGTCTTTTCGTCTCTTGCGCATCATGAGCTGCTTGCTCAGCCATGGTGTTTCATTCAGGGAGGCTAATACATTTATTTTAGCCGGCCAGGCTCTCGTTTCGGGAAGTAACCCTAGCTTGATCTGTAAGGGTTATTCCTCAGATCAAGTCGCTTCGGCTCCTGGTGTTATATACATTTAGATTTAGGTTTCAGGCTACGTTTAGATTTAGGGTTAGAGTTGGGGAGTAGGTGTAGGTTTAGTAGTAATTATTGTTGGGTCTAGGGTTTAGTTAGTTCTGGTGATAGAAATCTTCCACTGAGTAATTGTCTCTCGAGCATAACTATACAATATTCACATGATATGAAATAATTTGTGTACAGGTTTATTGACTGGTACATGCGGTACCGGTATCTTCTCTCTTTTTTTTGTCAATATAGGGAACCTTTAGTCATGGGTTCAGGCCAAATAAAAAGGAAGAAAAGTTTGATTATCCATTTTAACTCTTGCTGTGCCAAGGGGGGTTGCTATAGAAACACAAAACCTTTTTGATACCTTTCAAGTACTTGAATTACTTTAACTTTTATCTTCTAATGATACCAAAAACTTCAATTGTAAATCATTTTCTGTATGAAACTTTGCAAAAAACAATTGTCCTTTCAGGCCTTTACACTTTTGTTCTTGATTTACAATGTATTTATCATCGTTTAATGTTAACAGGTGAGACTTTGAACAGAATTTGGAATTATCTTAAAAACTTTTGGAAGGATATAACAATCACTAAATACAATAATAAATTTTGTTTAAAAAAAAGTTACAAGAAATCTCCTGTCCCTTTGATCAATGCCAAATTTTCAAATTTTGAAAGTACTTGCTGATTGAAAATAATTGTACAAGATTATCTGTTTTGGCCTTTACTCTCTGGCTCTGTATTTGTTTACCAATTTTCAATTTCAAAATGGGTAGGTTTAATGTCAAAATTAAAAATGAGCGATTTTTTAAACAGAATTTGCATATTTTCTAGTTTAACAAACTAAATAACAGTGTATCGCAATTACTGAGTCATGTCCTATAGTTACAAATTTAATAAAAAGTTCTAAAAGTTTTGTACTCTCCAAGGATACCACATATTTTGACTTTCAACAATGTCATGTGTAACAATTATTGTTAAATAAAATGAGTTTCATTCAAGGTGTTCGCTCTTTTGGTCCCCATTTTAAAAATTAAAGTTAAATAAAAGATGGAACTTGCAATTTTCTAAAAATCTACAATCACAGATATTCTTTGCCTAATATATATATATAACATTGGCACAGCAAGAGTTAATTAAAAATAGAGTTATTTCATATTGAATGCATTCCTTTGTAGATTTTGTAATTGTTGATATTAAAAAAAGAACTATGTTATATTTCACATAAAGTAACGGACAGAAAAAAATACAAAAAAATATCAAATAAAGAAACGTAAAAAAAGGGTGCTTTGAACTGAAGTAAGGGACAGCAGTTCTTTAAACTGCATTCATTTCTTACTTTTTTCATACATTATTTTGTATTTATCAAATATTTTGGTGGGAAGTCTTTTTTCCAAAATTCAAAGGAAGTCCGAACATGATTTTTACATAGTTGCTTTTACAGACTGGGAATGGCAAAATGCTCCATGGCATTCATTGATTACATGTTCAAATGTTCTGTTGTTTTTCTATAGGGTTTGGTACATTTGTGATTATTTCATGACACATTCAAAAATATGGAATGCATTCTATTATAGATAATGAAAATGATATGTATTGATATGTTAAAGAGATACGCACTGATAAAATAAAAGAGTTATATGTATTGATATGTTAAAGAGTTATACATTTATATATGGATATGATGAAGAATTATATACTGATATGTTTAGAATTAAGAATTAAGAACAGTTATATCTCACGTGAATGGACAGAAAAATAAGAAAATACAAAAAAAAATCAAAATAAAAGAAACGTAAAAAAAAGGGTGCTTTGAGCTGAAGTAAGGGGACAGCAGTTCTTTTAACTGCATTCATTTCTTACTTTTTTCATACATCATTATTTGTATTTATGAAATACTTTTTTTGTGGGGATTATTGTTTTCAAGATTTCCAAGGAAGTCCGAACGTGGGAAAAGATAATTAAATCTTCTCTTCCTTTTTATTTGGCCTATGCACACCTCCTCTATTACCTGCATTCATTATATTTACTGTATTATTTCATATGTATTTGTCAAATGTCTATTTCACACGTATGGTTATTACGTCTACTGTCTTGATAGCTTGCTGCTGTGTGCTTGGCAGATGGGCGCGAACTGTTCATAGCCATTAGATTACTAAAAACGCGGAAGAGATCTATGGTTCACAATGCGGTAATTCCTCATAAAGACTGTTGAATTAGAGGGGAAAAGGAGAAGGTTGAGAGGGAGAAGAAATGAAGTGGCAAGATAGAGAATAAGAGAGAGTGGAGAGAATCTTTTTTGAGAATGAGTGAATTCCTGAAAAGGACTGTAGACCAGATAAGAAGGTGATGAGGAGAGAAGCCTCGATGTTCCGGACAACTTGACCGTCCGTCATCAGGAGTGAGAAGGTGCCGGGAGTGTCGGGGTATGAGCTGCAGTAATGCCCCAACACTCCCGGCAGGCCGGCACCTACTCACTCCTGATGACGGACAGTCAAGCTGTTCGTAACATCGTGGCTTCTCTCCTCATCACCTTTCATCTGGTTTACAGTCCTCTTCAGGACTTCACTCGTTCTCAAGAAAGGTACGCTCCACTCTCTCTTACTCTCTATCTTGCCTCTTCATTTCTTCTCCCCCTGAACTTTCTCCATTTTCCCTCTAACTCAGCAGTCCTTTTCAGGTCTTACCACATGGCGAACCGTAAACCTTTTCCTTGTCATCAGTACCACCATGCAAACCTCCACCTTCAAAGATCATTAGATTACTAAAATCATGCATTTTACAGTTTCGGCCTTTCTTTGTCCACACCTGCATATCAAATTTCAGTTGTCAAAATTGCTAACCATTATTTTTTCTCATAATATTTCGGTGCTTTTTTTTATCCTTTCACAAAACCAAGAATCTGAAAGTACATTTAATACTAACCCACTGGATACAATTTGATTTTTCTACAGTATAAATCTTCCCTAGACTCCAATAGTCCAAGTTATCTTGGGCTCAGCTCTCCATGGGTTAACCAAAATTTATGTTCCAAACTTCTGCCATGCACACAGCAATATATATCATGGCAAATTATTTACATGAATTATGTATCACGATTTTTTGTATATTCTTTATATATTTTGGATATACCAATGACATTGATATGACATGTGAATGTCAGCCATATTGTATGCCTTACGCTCATTTCATGTTATATGCCCAACAAGGGAAGACATCATGTTTACTGCAGGGCAGTTACTTGAAAGTTCTATATGTACTTGAGTGAAATTATGTTTTCGTTTAATACAAACGGTGTTTAACATTTTACATTGAAAATTCTACATACTTGAGTGAAACAATATTTCTTTGCATACTAAACATTTTACATAATGCGCTTAAGCTACACATATGCCTTATTTGTACAAGTATACTAGTATGTTATTCCTTCTTTTAACCCATAGCAGTACAGAGCTTTCTTGAGGTCGAAATTAATCATCTTCAATCCTCAAATTGGCAAGGAAAATAATTTTTTATATGCTTACATAGCTTGAAAAAAATAAATATGGATATAACATAAACCAAAATTAAATATAATTGTAAAATTTGATTAGAAATTGCCAATTTGAACACAGAAATAAGTGATTATGTATGATTCATTGTGTTGCCAATTTAAAGAGTTTAATGATTAGTTACAGTTAAACTGCTCTAATTCGAAAATGCCACACTATATGGCGGTGGGAATGGGCTCAAATTTATCAATGCATTTTTCTCTTTCTGCTCATGTATGATATGTACTGCCCAACATTCTGGACCAACAGATACTGCAAAAGCGTCTCCTAAAGGTGATGCTGTACCTCTATGGGTTAATACATTTACATACTTTCTTGTTTTGGTTAGATGAGGTCAAATGATCTGTGCCCACGTGTTATTTCCGACAAAGTGTTATGTATGAGGCAGGCAGCTGCAATCTCTGTGTACTTGCAGTGAAACTCTTTACAACATTTTAAGAGGGTTCAATATTATGTGTTAATTGCATACAAAATACCTGAGCTTTATTTGTGCAATACTTGCGCACCTTGTATGCTCATATATACTTGTCACATGAGGTGTCAGTGTATAATTCTGTTGTTGACAGCAGTGATCTACAGCATAACTCAATACCAAAGCGTTACGTCCTTAAAAATAAATTGTGTTATAGAGTCTATTACAATGGCCCTTTACCTAAGGCAACATTTGATGTGATAACTTAGGCAGGTTGGAGGGGAAGGGGCAAAACAATTGCAGAGTCCCCTTTCAAATGGTTAAGTACTCTACCCATTCCCTGACGGGGTAAAAGATGCTCATATATCCTTCTTTCTATACACTACGAGAGCCTTGAGAGGGGCTGTAGCTAAGAATCCTAGAAAAACATACTTTGCATAAAAATCATGTTGGGGGAAAAATTCTCCCCTTAATAGACAATGCTACCTCTGTATCTGTTACCTCAATGTTAAAAAAGGTGTGTATATGAGAAAGCTGACAACTGGTTCAAAATTGTGGCATGCCTCAGGTAGAATAGTTCGGAACTACTGCCTTTACACTTGGCAGTGACAGGTCTCACTTAACAAAATTATGCAAATTAAATTTTGATCACTGAAATGAAATTAAATAAATTGTCAATTGCAGACCTTGGGGAGAAGCATCCATGAAGATGAATAGAGGCTTCTAACTGTGAAGAAAATATGAAATAAGAATCAGTTTCAAAGGTGACTCATGTCAAAAATGTGTAATAAGTACACACAAGTATTCCATTTGATTATTATAATTGTATTGTGGATTCTGGACAAAAACTGATTGATCAAACTGTCGAAACTTACAACATGTCCTGTACAGTACTATGCAGTTTTGTTTCAAATTGTTTAAATTGAATATTTATGTGCCTGCTATTTATATTTCATATTTAATTGATCACCAGATTCATTAACTGAGGGAAAATAAACCCCACTCTGCATAATATGAAAACTTCTCATAAATCCTGTATAATCTGGGATTTCAAAAAGCAGTGTCAGCCCTATATGTTCAAAGGCAATAATATATGAATAAATGAACTGAGGAAATGCTAGCCAAAGACTGAAATGTAAAGAAGGTAATCAGACTTGCTCTTTCACAGAACACAAGTATGGTGATGCTGTGGTAGGCCTATTTACTTGACTTTTAATCACAAAGTTGAGAATTTGGACCTCCCAATGCAATACCCATGTCTCACAACAAAAGACTAGCATCATCGTCTAAGCTGTACAGTCTCTTCTCCCAGCAATAATTAAAAGAAAGACCAAAATATGGATCTCACTCTCACCGAATGGTGAATAAAAGCACCACTGCATCGCAGAAATCTGCTCCACTACTACATCATGGGTATCAACACTACTGCCTAAGAGAAATGGACCCGACTTCGTGGCGGATATATGCACCGCTGCCTGGCAAAACGGGTCCACTACATTGTGGATATATGCACCACATGTAGCACATAGAGGCACATCTCTGCGGTTAATACAAGCACTACTGTGGGACAGATACAGGTCTCACTACGAGATGGATTAAGGAGCAGCTCCTTGGCAAAACGGGTCCTACTACATACAAGTAGCATGCCTAATTAAGCCAAAGACGAGAAGCCGATGGCTTGATATTACCCCATAATAATGGTTTACCTCTGCACGAGACCAGTATGGTGGTACTGTGGTAGGTCTATGCTCGACTTTTAATCAAGAGGTTGCGATTTAGACTACCTAAGAGCACCACTCTGTAAGCCCAAAGGCCTTGAAATGACAACATTCCTCTAGCAATCCTATAAAGAGAGACTGTGTAAGCATTAGACTTATGGTGCTAGGAAGCAGCCTTTATCAAAGTTAATAAAAATCATCATGACAAACAAATTAATATTTCCCAGCTGCATAAACCGTATGTTATTGTTTTTAACACATGGGCTGATAACCGTTCTAGCTTTGGGTTATCTTGAAATAGGCCTTCATGAGACATCAATGATTGATTTGTATACAATGATATTCCCAGACAGAGTCTATTAGCCAACAAAACAATTAAATTCAAGAATTGTAATGCAAAAAAAAATTGTCTAAGTGAATAATATCTGCAGAAAATGGATCAAATGATGCATAATCAAATTCCATGCATTCCACTATCTTGCCTTCTAAATATGTTACTCTGTGCACAAGTGCAATATTTAATGGAACTTCTACAGGTAAATAAAATGAAAATGTTACAAGTTTATCTTTACAAATGTAAAATTGAAGAGGAAAGAAAATAAAACAAGTGTAAATTGAATGAAAATGAAATCAGATTTGTCTTTATTTTAATGTTGCTGTTATTTCGTATTTGAAATGTGATGTGATGTTCTAACCTTTCTTTTTCTTCACTGCTCTTCATGCTTTCCTCTAATGTCAGATGTTTGCTCGTGAAATGAGCTGGGATGAGTCTGTTCCCAACATGCCTCCCTTGCTTAGAGTGGTTGAGTTGCTGTCTCGAAGGTGTTTGCTAGTGAGCTGAGTGTGCTTCCCTTGTTTGAGTGGTTGATCAGCAAGTTACTGTCTTGGCAGTGTTTGCTTGTATGATGACCAGTATGAGCTGAGCTTGGATCAGTCTGTTCTGTAATGTGCTTCTGTTGTTTGGGTGGTTGAGATGCTAGCTGTCTTGGATACAGCTGCGTTTGATTCTGAGCAGAGCTGAGCTGAACCAGGACGAGGAGCTGGGATGAGTCTGTGCAGCAATGTGCTTCTCTTGTTTGAGTGGTTGAGTCGCTATCTTGAAGATGCTTGCGTATGAGATGGGCTGCTCAGTATGGGAGAAGTAGTCAGTTGCAAATAGATGTGCTGGTAGAAGAACACACCTTTGAGGAAGGTTGCTCCGTTTCCCTCTATGAGAGACAGAGAGAAAGAGAGGATGGATAGAGAGATTTATGATACAAGAGCAGCATTATTAGAACTGGAGCTAAATGAATTTCTAGGGACCTACTTTACCTGATATATTTACAACAGCCTAAGCAAGCAAAAACTTGGAAAAAGAGATGATTGTTCTGTTCTTCGTTAGCAGATACAAGAGGCACGTGCTCTGCTGCAGAGACGAATTTACAAATAATTGGTGGAGAGGTGTGGTGTCAGGGAAGAAATTTGATGCATCTAATTATACACATGTGTTTTAGATATTTTTTCAATCTTGGTTACGCTATGTACATGTGTTAGAAATGTTTATTACATCCAAGTCAGGTGGATGTCATATTTTTATACAAGTGTCGGAAATAGCAGTCTTTAATTAATTCCGTTGTGCAGATGCACAGAAGGTCTCTTTTGTAACAAGAATATTTTACTTCATATGCTTTGTGCACTCATCAGTTCTTAACATTTTTAGAAGTGCTTTCCTAGTTATGATAGGATATATTAGGAGGTTGATTTTAGTTAATCAGGGAGAACCACCTAAAGCTAAGATAGACCATAGATCTCCATTTAGGCAGTAAGAGTTAATCCGAGGGAATCCACGTCGGTGACGAGACTACGAACTCAACTGCCGCCCGGTTCTCCATCGACATGATACGCTATAATTCATGTCAATATTCGGGACTCGATCTCGTTCGTAATCATCGAAGTCTGATCTGAGGGGCATCGCCATCTGCGGAGGCCAAGGGATCGTCTGCCAAGGGCCAAGTGGAGGAGGCAACGCTATCTGTGGAGGCCAAGGGACCGACTACCAAGGGCCAAGTGGAGCAACGCCAGCCGCGGAGGCCAGGGACTGGACTGACTGCCAGAGGCCGAGTGGGGCGTGACACATCCAGACAGAGGATGGCTAATATGGACCTGATTCTACTTTATTTGCCTAAGTTAAGTTCTGTTTATTAGTCAATTATTTCAATATCCATATCTATATATATCATGAATGTTCATGTACAACCTTTTGTGAAACAAACCCAAATCAAAGAAAAGATTGAAAAGATTTAAATATCAAATCCGAATTTAACTTTATACAACTTGTTTATATATTCTTTATTTGGTGTCTCAGGTAGCAGTAAATAATTTTTTTTTTAAAATTGACACTTCACGTGACATGTGGTCATCAAGGACTTTTTTTCAACAGTGAGTGAAAGAAATTAGCCCCATGAGACCTTTAATTACAAACCAGGCCAAAAGACAGCCAAGAAAAATTTCTTTGGTGTTCGATAATGTGTCCTTTACAATGGTCTTATGTTTAACTTCCATAGAAGAAAGATCCTATCTTTCTTTTTTTTTTCTTTTTTTTGGTTGAGTGTTAGTGTCATGCAATTAATTTAATTGTTTTGTTTCTTCCTGTAAT
>JAPZVO010001952.1:0-12179 GCA_029962745.1 Echinometra lucunter | reverse complement strand
AGCATCATCCTACTACCTTTACTGGAGTCTTCATCTGTAGCCCTGTTTAACGTTACTGCCTGGTCTATATCAGGTGTCTTTAGACCCAGTTCAACGCCAAGCCTCCTTAAACTAGCCTCGCTTGATATGGCCCATGCTACATTTCTAATGAGGTAATCAAAAGCTCTGTCTTGTAGGCTGAAAGATACAAAACAGAGGATGCATGCATGTATATTGTATGATGTATCACTAAAGGATCTTCCACTGAATTAGGCAAGGTTCTGACACCATTCATTATCTTGATTTCTGTATCACAGACCCTAACAAAATACTATTTATGTGAACATGAGAAGTATCATGTGAAGATAACAAAGGTTTCAGTAACTTCTGCTTTAGACATGGTGACATGATAAAATCAAACGTATCTGCAAAAGATACGACTTAACTCTTTCTGATCACTCCTGTCCACCAATATATTTTGTCCCCGAGGAAATTATTGATCTACTTGGAACATTTAATCTACAGCACTCCTAATTACACAAAAACAACAAATCACTGAAAGAAATATTCCCAACCTTAGATTTTTAAAGATCCTGCTTTGAATGTGTATCACTATTAATAATAGTGCTATTGAAAAAAAATTCTCCCTCTTTTGTGCTTCATGCATTTTACGTAAGGACTAGGCATGATTGCCATACATAAAAAAAAAATTTCTGAAAATTAACACCCAGCATTGGGTATGAATCTGGCATAGTCACACCGCCATGCGTTGCAAAAAGCGCTACAAAACTCATATGCAAGTCCAAATGTAATTTATGAATATTCATGAGCAGAAAATTGTCGATAACTTTGCTATCTCTTAACAGATTTTGATGATTTCAAATCCAAATTTAAGGAGAGGAATATTTGTCCCTATTTTAGCTTATACTTTAACAATTTCATCAAGAAAACTTTTTTAAATGAATAAACCATCCACGGAAGTAAATAAACTCTGTAAGATAGATAAAACAGAGTGAAAAATATTGGAAATATATTTTGCTGCAAAGCATTTTTCATTTCAATAGAATCATGAAATGATATTCTTCCTGATCTCACTGAAATTCTGATGATTTAGCTTTTAATCGGGTCAGGAGTGAGGCAAAATCAAGCATCTACAGCTTTTTCTTGAGCAAAGTAAACTGAATGGCGCAATGTGATTGGTCCAAGGACTATGCTGCTAGTCCCTGATTGGTCTGTTCCGCAATCACATCACGCGCATCCTTGATGCTAAGGCTTGGCACTCGTCATTGTGACGTCACCAAAGCACCTCAGCTAGGCAGTTCAAAACAGCAGCGGCGTACAACGAGCATACCAGCCCGTTGCAACCAGGCTTAAGTTTGCTCGATTACCGCTCGAGTGGCTTTCTAAAAAAAAATTGACTTACATAAACCTTTATTTTCTCCCTCTAATACAGTTTGCTGCAAATGAGTTTTGAATTCACTGTAAGTGCCAAATATCAAACTCCACAATCATACACTTTACTTATGTTTTAATACTTTAATCGGGTCAGCAGCGAGGACGAAGTAAACAAGGGCGAAAATGACTCTAAAAAATAACCAAAATTTCATCAAATTTGAACTAGATAAAAGGTATTTAAATCTGACCAATAACAGTAAACCTATATATTAAACTAAAGAGCAAAATGTCAATGAGAAGGACAACTACATTAATTGGATAGCTTCAGCAGTGTTCTCAATTTAGAAAAAGATTCCTGACCCCTTGCAAATATGTCTAGAACTCTCGTGAGTAAGAGCTTCAATTTTCAGTGAACAAGAATCTATGTAAAATATGCTGCTTTGCATCATTAACTTACACGTTGTGGTCTAACTGCATAAGCCACAAACAAGCCACATAGTATTAGATCTTTTTAAAATATTGGTGTTAAAAGTATATGCACTACCACCATGTCATGTCGACCAAGGCCAATTAACAGCATGTAGCATCATGTACGGTCATTTGAAAACCTGCACCATATATTCCCCACGCCAGTAGATGATATTGACTGTAGATGGTAAATTTGGAATATTTTGATATTTTCTGCTCCACTTCATGATAAGCACCACTCACAATCCTGTAAGTGCCAAGAAGGGTCTGTAAATGCCACGTTAAATAGCCACTCACACAAGGTACTTCCAAGACTACCCAGACTGCTCATGATAGGTACATCTTGCTGATCTCATGAGTTTGAAAGAAGCCTGATTGACAGCTGAAAACAGCCTAAAAATTCCAGTCGATCGGAGTGAAATTTATAAAATGGAAGGAAATGTAAAGAATATATTCAGGGAGAGGTGGAAGTACCTCCCAGAATATTTACATCTTATCAGCAAAATGTAAAAGGTGAGCATTTCTCTGAATGTGCCAAATTTTCTTGGCATCTTTACCTCTTCAAACTAGAGATCTGCAATGATATTCAAAAAACAAGGCTAGCATTTTCACTGAATTTGGCCAATTTTCTTTGTTTTTATCTCTTCAGCTTTATGGTCTACCAGTGCCAAGCTCGACATTTTATGTAACTCCACATACAGAAGGCTCTCTCAGTGCATAATAGCCACATTCCATAGTCTTACCACTGAACCTACAGGCCGGAATTCACAAAAGAGGTTTAAACCATGGGGTGGTTGAAACTTCCATAAGCATGCAAAAATAAGCATAAAGTGCCATGTATTGGCCATGTGCACAATTAAAGAAAACAGATGATTGGATCAGATTCTTGAATGTGCACTAAAAAAGCCCAGGAGGGCATTTCTACCACCCCATGGATTAAACCTCTTTTGTGAATTCTGGCAATAGACATAATAAAAAAGGGTGACTGTTGCATTAGGCATATCAGCATCTGACAGGATTACCTTGTATTCACTATTATCAGAGTTATTTTTAAAATTCTTTCAATCAAGGAGAATTCAGAGATGTGCATGCTATTCAGTGTGTATTCTAAAAGATGATTGAAAATGGGTTGCATTACCTTTTACTTGGCCTGTCAACACTCCATGGTTCAGTTGTCTTTCCACTGTAGAATTTACTATGCAGAAAAGAACACAATATAATGTAGAGGTTAAGCATACAGTCCTAAACTATGTACCCACAGTACATTTACATACAGTACAAATGATCTGACAATACTCATGATTTTTTGTTTCCTTTGACCTACCAGTATATGGATGTCCACTGCCACCAAAGTTGACCCTGAAATGAATGGTGGTGTGACTGACAGCATAATACCGATTAATAATGATAAGGTAGCAACTCCCTCCCTCCCCCCTCCCGCCCCATCCCCTAGACTAGAATAAACTAGAATTCACTGAATCATATGAGTTCCATATATTATTTAGAGTAATGTATTCATGTGAAGGTGCAGTTGCTATCTTTTAGGACACATCAAACACCTTATATCTTCAAAATTTCATGCTTATTTCCTTCATCAATCAAAGGTGCAGATCTTCCTCTTCTTCATTTCCTTTTTGTTATCAGTATCAGTACAGATATTATTATTCTTATTAGTATTATTGATAGGATGACTATTATTATGATGATGACAATTATTCAGTGCTGATATAAAAATATTATCCTGATCATAATATCATGCTTTATATCACTGGTATTATGATTAAGAACATTATCAATAAAACATAATGTTTTATAATTATCATTAGTGGGCAAGTCCAATAAAAGAATTGTATTATGAGAAAATACACAAAAAAAACGAAACTGCTATATGTATTTTTAGTTCAAAGGAGAGCAGTTAGAATTAGTGCAAAGGTTGAATCAACTTGGTATGGTAATATCAGATAGTAGAAGGGAAGCTGAGATAATGTAATCAAAATGTAATGTAGTGTAATGTAATAATGAGTCACACTTATCAGTGATGGAGAAGAGGAATATCTTGACCGATAAATCTTTAAAAACAGACAAGAAGATTCCCAAATGCTATGCTTGGTCAATATTGCTATAGTCCGACCTCTCTTATCCGGCCTTCATTTATTCGGACTCCTCTATTAACCGGCCGTGTCTCCAGGCCAGCTTACTTCTTTTATTCTTCATCCAGTTCACCTAAAAGCCCGGGAGACGGAACATTGTGGGCAATTTTCCATTTTATTTTATTTCATTTTCATCTCGTACAAACAGATAGATCATCCACAACACCAAGGAAATAGATATATTACAGCAAATAGACCGCTCTACCCCATAAATTTTCATAGAAAAGGTTTCCCACCACATTATTCTCATATCTGGCCATTTCACTTATACGGATGGGCGCTGGTCCCGATGCAGCCGGATTGGTGAGGTACATGTATATGCAATTGCATGTAGGGACTTCCAAGTGTACACAATCAGAAAAGGCTGGACTCAATGGAAATGTGGAAGATGTTGAAGGTACCCAAGGTCAAAAAGATCTCAAATCAGCAAATACTTGACAGAATGTGGTAGAAGTTTCATTGTTTGGTAGAAGTGTTGTGGTCTAGTAGGATATGTCACTGGACCGTGGATCTCGTGGTGTGAGTTCAAGTCCCGCCACAGCGCTAAATTCCTTTGGTAAGATATGAATCTACATTTGCCACTCTCCACCCAGGAGCAAAAGGGTACCTGTGAGGATTGCCGAAAGCCAATATGATTGCCTTTGCCATTGCCCTGCATGTTCGCATGTGAATGGTGCAAAATGGTAGGAAAGCTCGTGAAGGAGTGGAGATGGTGCTCACTTGTGTGCAGGCCAGAAATCCAGTGATCAAGGGTAATAATAGTAACACTGTAAAGTGCAATGAAGTATTCAGTAATGCGCTATATAAATGAAATATATTATTAGGGGCTTTCGCAAACACAACGCAGACGTTAATTTAATGTGTTGTGTGCAAAATTATGTACTGTGCATGCTTAAATCCAAATAGCTCTCTGTCCTGTTGAAAACGAGAACGGTTCTTAGCCCAAATAACATCCGTTCTTGATGTAGGATGCAGCTGGGTAGATAGCCAGCATAAGTGTGTATGTATCACTATGGTAACTCGCAGCCAGGCTATCCCCAGCACAGCCATCACTGATCTTGCCTGGCACTTGCCTACCCTGGCCATGGCATGGGAAAAAATGTGCTTGGCAGAGAGAGGAAGCTGCTACTTCCCATTGTGACGTCATGCATCCGCGTTCATCAAAAGAGTGAAAGCTCTTTAACACTTTACTGTATGACACGGCTTCATCTCTAGTTGCTGCTGCGTCCTAAAGGGACGTCCGGATCCGCCTCGTGTTTGTGAAAGCTCCCTATTATTATCATAACAGAAGAGGAGGTACCGTTACAAAGAGCCAACTGAATTTTGTTAGGCACATCAGCAGAAAAGATAGACTCGAAAGATTGTTGCATGGAGGGGCAAACTGATCTCACTGTGCAAGCAGACGTCAAGAAAGATGTTTACAGAAGGCCTAACACAAATACCTGGTTAGAAATTAAATCTGTTAAGGTGAATTCAGATGTATGCATATATGCCTAATATTAAGTCATCATCATGATTACCTAGTGCTTGGCATGCCACCACTCCATGGTTTGGTTGTCTTTCCTATAGTCTTTCCAGGAATCTTTCCAGCAGTCATCGCAGTAGTTTCTACAGTTGTCTCACCAGTAGTCTCAGAGTGTTTCCCTTCCATTATGAATGTTATATCCCGACACCACAGAAATCAACTGTACAGAAAGAAACCAAACAAAATGTACAGATTACCATAGGTTTTGTGATCTAAATTCAGATAAAGTTGGCCCAAAAGTTTACATCCTTACATGTATGTTCTCACACATTTTTGTTGTTGTAGACATTATCTTGATTTTTACATTAGCAGATATTCAATCATTCCCAGCAATGGTGTAGCCTGGGTTCTCACATTGAGGGGGTTGTCTTATCACAAAGGACAAATTCAAAATGATACAATGTTTTATATGATTTATCTTCATTTCTTGACCCAAATCCATTGATTTAATATGATCTATATGTAAGTATATTGTATTTTTTTAGTATATCAGTTGTCACACTTTCTTTGTATAAATGTTGATTTGAATTATTATTGTATTCGATGTTTGTATCTGATTTCTTAATAAATGCAGTAACTTCTGCAAAAAAAAGGTGTGTGTGTGTGTGTGTGTGTATAGATGGGGGAGGGGGAGGAGAGTTGTATCATCTTTTTAAAGTTTTCCCTTTTCCATCACCACTTCTCTCACTTTTTCTTTCAAACTGCCTTTTAGGGTGTGCCTGTTTACTCACCCCCCCCCCCCCTTACACCATTCATGTCCAGTCACTAAGCTAAACAAGGACACAATATTCCAAGTCCATGAGATAAGTATGTATCACAATAGAATATGAACTGGTGGCAGGATGGGGGGGGGGGGTAAATTGTCCTTGTCTAATCAGCTGGGGGTACTTGACCTAGGATGATAAATGTCCTGGAAGTAATAGTCCTAGGTGATACATGTACTTTTCCTGGGGACAATTGTCCCACAAGGTTCTTGTTGTTGGTAATTTGCTAACGGGGGGTTAATTGTTGGCGTCGTAGTTGTCCAGGTTGGTAATTGTCCAGGAGACAGTTGTCCTGACACACACTTTCTATCCAGTTAAATATTTACAGATTACAAATCATGAGAAGTGTGGGGGAATATTCACAAATTACTGAATGCTGAATGTCAAGATTGTAGCCCTCGATAAATGGTCAAATACCTGCAGGCATGAAAGCCACTACAGACTACATGGTAATCACTGGCCTAAATCTGGGGGGGGGGGGGGGGGGGGGGGGGGGGGGGGATGGGGGATGGATATATCCCCCACTTTTTCGAGAGGGGGATGGTGTGTACAAACATCCCCCTCCTCATTTTAAGGAATAAATGATATTGTAATTAATCAGTTGGTGAATTTTTTTATAAAAATGTCAGAAATGATAGTCAAATCGTGTAATTAGGTGGTCTGTCATCTTTGACAGATCACCTTTTAATTTCGTCAGAATCTTCTTTCATTATTTTTATTATTATTTTTAATTATTCTCTTTATTGGTACCCACTTTTTTGTGCAGTCGAAATCTCAGAACTGGCCCTGTCATTTTTTGTCAAATTTTCATGAATTATCAGTCCTTACGAGATCTCGTTTTTTTACTCATTTTCAAGTTCATCAGATCATCGTGACGTCATCCAGGCGCCATTTTGTAAATATCATTTCATGATCATATCTTCTTAACGGAATGTCATTTCTCATTCATACTTAGCATGATGAATATTCATATCAATCTGAATAACTTCATTCACTTAGACGCGCACGTACGCGTACGTCCGCGCGTCAGCGCGCACGCAAAAATTAAAAATGCTCAGAATCGACTCATATTCATTTTGCACACGTTTCAGGCCATTTTAAGCATTTCAAAAATTTGCGCGCGTCCGCGTCCGCGCGCCCCATATTTGCGCGCGCACACCAAAGACAACGTAAAAACACCGTTTTTTCACTTGATTTGCGATCCTAATACTTTTCTTAACAATTCACAACAATTGAAAGTCGATTTCAACTCCTCATAAGGCCGCACGCGCGCGTCAAAGTTCAAAATCCGTGCGCGCGTCTATGGGGCAAATAACGTAAAAACATGCAAAAACATGCCCTTTTGAAATCTGCCATAGCTCGTTAAATAGCATGGGGACCCCCCATTTTTTTTGCATTTTCTGAAAGCCTATGAAATGGAGATTTGAATTCAAGAAAAAAATTTGAGGGTCAAGCAGTCGGAACATCGTCATATTCTCAGGTGAAATCAAAATTTCATTTTTTCAATCAGATTTTTTACCTTTAACCGAGACTATGTCGTTTATTATTCATCAATTTTCGCTGAAATTTCGATATGTTGTAGCTGAGACAATTCTCTACAAATATGGTATTCATTGTTACTCATTTTGATGACGACATAATGGTCTAAATTCACAATTAAAGGTACCATGTCAATTTTTCTCATTTTACGTGTATTCTCTATGGGACATGATCTTTATGTAATTCTTGATTCTACATTCTCGTCTTCTTTGATCAACATCTTCCTTTATTCTTCTTGATTTTCACCCATCTTTAAGTATGTTGTACCTGACAAAATTCTCCATCTTATGCATTATATGTTTTTTTTAATCGAATGTCGAAAACATGTGAAATTTTGACTGGAAAACCTGATATTAGAATTCCGTTTTGAATCAACGCGTTATCTCTATGAGCTGTTTTCAGGTACTTGCCTCACATGCTCAAGGTCCCTGGTTTGAGTCCCGGAGGGAAGGGGGCAATTTTTTTTTCCATTTGCTTTATTTTTTACATGTTATATTACTATCCTCTTTAACTATATGATTACATATACAGTCACAGTCAATGAAATAAACTGCTGATTTTTGCCCGTTATGACAATAGCAATGCAGCGCACAGTAGTTTATGTATAACCTTATAGAAAATCTGATACGTTAAGGTGAATTCAAGCTTTGGATCATTTTTTAAGTATTCTGCGATATCAAACCATCCAATTTCTATGACGTTAGTCTCCTATCGAGGCGTAAAAATGTTATCAAAAGTCTTACCAACGAATTTATCACAATCCATGTCGAAACCGAAAAGATGCCGACAGACCACCTAATTCGTCACGAGTCTATGACGAATTCTATTCTCGTTTCTATTTGAAATGCTCTTGAAAATCATAAAAGTGGGTATATTCCGCTTGCTCACTTCGCTCGCTCGCAAAATAATATTATATGTGTGTCGGGGTCTGCGTGGGTGCATGAGGGTGCATGCGTGTATACGTAATTGTGAGTTCACAGGAAAAAAAATCGGCAAAAAAGATGATCACCCTCCCCACTCCTTAAAAACGGATTTATGCCGGTGATGGTAATGTATGAAGTAATATAATGTCAAAATGACCGAGCTTCTCCAGCAATGAATGCTCTCAAAGAAGAAATACAAGAAAAGGAGAATTCCTAACAATATGGCTGACCTTTATAGCAGCAATGTGGCAAACTTCATGTCAGAGTATGTGAGAGCCTTCAAGGACTGGCAAATCTGGAAATGTGAGCAGCTCAAAGAAAGTCGAGAGGACCTATGGAATACCATCAACATGTGACTGAATGGAGGTATCTCTGCTCCCATCCAGCCCCCTGAAAGAGACGTTGATGACAATGCCTTCCATGATGCAGGCATTGCTGAAAGACAGAAGGAAGCTCATATCACCAGAATTATCTCCCCAGGCAGATTTGACGAGGAAGAGACTGACAAGGTCAACATATAAGTTCAGAACATTATAGCAAGAAAACAATGCATTGGCTACTGATGCGTCAGAAGACACAGCTCAGACCTGACCTATGCTGAGACTGCAGTTGCCCTCTTCCAAAAGGAAGGCAAACAGCAGCCCTGGAGCTTTCAAAGTTGATCAACCTTGCTGGACCCTCAATGAAATGCTATCTCTTTCATCTGTTCAAGCTTTACATCTGTTCAAGCTTTGCAGGAAGAAGGCTAAGATACCCAAAATTTGGAAGAGAGAAAACAAGATCATCACACCTGGCCAAGCCAGGAAAAGTGTCTTACCACACTGAGAAATCATTTTGCCTAGGTGGACTTACCTCAGTTGTTGGTAAACTGTATGAAAGAGTAATCTCCAGAAGACAGCTGGCAGCTCTGCATGATCAAGCTTTTTTTTTTAACCTCAACAGTTTGCATACCTGCAGAGATGTGACATCACTCAAGCCCTGCTCAGCAGGTTACTCCCAATACTGAAGGGGTTTAAACAGAACCATGACACAGCTGCTGCTTTGATAGACCAGGGGGGATGTTTCATAAAGCTGTTCGTAAGTTACGAACGACTTTATGCACGACTGGTGATACCTTCTTATGCAACATGTACATGAATGAGAATCTGATTAGCACCCAAGAACATGTTCCAGTTGTTCGTAAAGTCATTCGTAACTTATGAACAGCTTTATGAAACGCCCCCCTGGAAGGTGCCTTTGACAATGTACGGAGAGAAGCTGTGCTCTACAAACTGGCCACAGCTAGAATCTCTTGCACTTCGAATGGCCACAGGCACTTTCATTCACTTCTCATCTGATGCGGTTGAAGTTGTCTCCCACACTCTTCAACTCAACATAGGACTACAAGAAATCCTTGCGAGATCCATATCTGCCAGTACATTCTCAGCATGCAAGAAAATGACAATTTCAAGGTAATAGTCCAGAGTCTTTTGTCTGACCCAGTGTTCAAGCTTGGACCCAGGCAAACTCCACTTTGCCTAATGACCAGGGCGCTCAAAAATCTGCATGTCAACCTGCATGTTTACGGCCCTGGCACCCAGCCCACAGAAAATATGACTGACATCCTCTCCTGTAGAATGGAGGAGGGTTCAAAATCGGATTGGAAACCATAGGAAACAGTAAACATAGGACAGACCAAAAGGATGAAGCTTGGAAGCTGGCCACTGACTTCCTTCTGAATGTCAATACGGAACAGTCCTCTTCACAGATGGCCCTGCTATGTAGTTTACATAGATGCTGCTGGTATCACTTCTCCGGAGCAGAAGAGAGCCGTCCTTCTGCATAAAGCTGGACCAGATGTCCAAGACCTCTTTCAAACCCTAGAAGTGCCTTCACCATCGGAAGGTGAGACTATGTACAGTAAAGCAACTGAATGAAGGCCTACTTTGATCCAACTTCCAACATTGCCTTCAAGCGACATCAATTTCGACAGGCAACCCAGCGGACCGGGGAGTCGGTTCACGATTTTTCTATACTCGTCTTAAATCTCTAGCATCGTGTGCATTCTCAGGGGACATGAACGATCATGTGAGAGACCAGTTCATCGAAAATTGTTTGTCATCTTCACTCTGTTGTCGTTTACTTCGGGAAAGTAGCTTCACTCTTATATCGCTCCTTGATATAGCCCGAGCCAGCAAGGCTGCAGACAATCAGGCATCTGTTATGGAAGGTCGACACATAGACACGCATACCGCTATCAGAGCAGCAGCATCATGGTCGCACTCGAGATCGGTCTCGCCCCATGCCATCTCAGTCCAAGGGGGTGAAAATAGAGAGGACATGGACAACTGTAACAAGTGAGGCTGCACCGGACACAAAGCAAGGACTGATTCATGCCCAGCAAGGGGTAGGACATGGAACAACTGCAAAAAAAAAATTTGCACGCAAATGTCGCATTTCGTAAGTTCAAGGACGACGCCCCACCCCTCTCTGTAGTGTCAACGAAGATGTGGCATACTCATCTCCTTCAGAGGATGAATGCACTTTTCATATCACCACTTCTGGCCTTACAAAAACACCAGTGGAGATTAATGGACACTCCATATCAATGAGCACTGACTCAGGAGCTTCGACAAACATTATTGACAGTAAGACACTTGAGTGGATGAGAGGCCGTGGTCACGATAGGGTCAGGGTTGGCCCCTACTCATGTTCGCCTCTTCACCTACAACTCAATCACACCTCTACCCGTTCGAGGTGAATTCATAGGATGAATTAAGTCGACGCAGAAGGGCGCATCTGTAGACGTGTGGATCGTCGTCGTCAGCAGCGAAGGTGGTTGTCTTCTCAGCAGGCAGACTGTAATCGACCTTGGGCTTCTCAAACTTACCACTGAGCCCGTGAAAGCAATTAAGACAAGGAACTCTTCTCCAGCTGGCATCAATGCAACAGCTGAATCGGTAGTCAACAAGTGTCGAGCGTGTCAGCCTGAAGCTCCGCGCCCTCCACAAGAGCCGATTTCTCCATCTCCTTTGCCAGCCAGTCCATGGCATACTGTGCACATTGATTTATGCGGGCCTCTTCCCATGGAAGAATCTCTCCTGGTCATTGACGATAGCATGACCAGGTGGCCTGAAGTGGAAATTATGAGATTGACTTTGAGAAGCGCGATTATCACTCGTTTGAATCGGATATTTGCATGTCATGGATATCCACATCGCATCGTTTCTTCAATTTGTTTCCGCCTAGTTCAGAGATTACATGGCCGAAAACGACATCAATCATCACCGAATTATGCTGTATCATTTACATTCTCACGCGACTGTCAAGCCTTCCAGTGCTACAGTCATGAAAGCTCACCACAGTGGCCGAGATTGGCGAGCAGCTTTTCACGCTTTCCTACTGTCATACAGCAGTACGCCACACCCACCAATGCAGATCAGTCCTGCTAAACTGA
>JAPZVO010001951.1:0-12207 GCA_029962745.1 Echinometra lucunter | reverse complement strand
TTAAAAAATCTGCATGGCCAATGCTGTATTAGTGTATAATATTGTGTTAATATGAAGCCCTAAAAATCCACTTCTAAAACATCATGTACTTCACAAAAAGTAAAAATATACAAGTGACGGGTAATGCCAGACCTTTTTTTGCCCTATAGAATATATTGTTAAACAAAAGCATAGGCCTGCCCAGTATCGTTTTTCAAATGGTGGAATTCAGTGACAGATGTCTTGATGATAACATCCTATATTTCAAAACCTGTTATTTCTGGCTGTTTATTTATCCTCTGAACATCTTTAAACATTAAATCAAGCTTCCACAAAGTTACCGGATCCTTTTAAAAGGAAGGAAGTGAACAATAAATAGAAAGGAGGTATGTTGTATGTAAAGAAAATAGAGGAAAATAACGAAGAAGAATATCAAGGAAGTTGAAGGAACAGATGAACGTGAAAATCAAATAGCAAAATCTGAGGAAAGGGACGGAGGGACGGAGAAAAATAGAGAACAAGAAGAGCGCAAGCTGAGGTGACGGGACATTACAACGCAGATAAAGGAACTTCATAAGAGACTACAGAACACATAAAGAAGATGTAAAAATAAATATTACGGGCGAGAGAAAGAGAGGCTGGATCACTAGTATCATGATGGACAAGAACAAATCAGGATCAGGATGAGACAGGGGGGTCGAGAGGCTAGTTCTCAACACTAAAGGAGATATCAGACAAGCAAACAGGAGAGTGCAGAAAGGAGTGAATAATGGAATAAGAGAAAAGGAGGGAGAGAAAGAAAGAATGAAACAAAGAAAGACAGAGAGAGAGAGAGAGAGAGTGAGAGCAAGATAGAGGAAGGATGAAGCTTAGAACTTGCCCTCAACCAACGCTGACACTGTGTGTGTGATATACCATAGTACCGTACACAAAGCAGTGCGTGTACACATTTTCAGCACCAGTTACGCTATTGAGGCGGAACACAGTTTGGAAGCTTATTAACAGGTACTGTTGCGACACATCATTTGACACCGAGATATGACTGTAGAAAGATGTATGCTACGCAGTCGTGATATCCGACCGTCTCCATTCTTTTAACATTTTGTAGTATCTTTACAGGATAAGAAAATGTCACCAAGGAAGCGTGACCTGTTCTTCCTGATGGGTATATTTTTCATTGGAAGAGGTGAGATACATTCATAATCCACTTAAAGCAGATAAACGGAAGTGGCCAACCTGCGTCCCGCGAGCTCTTCTGGTGCGGCCTGCGAGCATGAACAGATGATTTAAAACAAGGGCGGCCAACTTTTTTTTTTTTTTTAATCGCAAGGACCACAGCTGATACTAGGCGGGCGGTAAGTATAGCGCCCCCCCCCCCCCGAACGTACACAGGATTTTTTTTCAGGGAGGGGGATACGTAAAATGTTCGAAAAAGATGCAAGAGGGAGCAAAGAAACTAAGCTGGTCAAAAGGGCATTTTTGCATTTTTGATATTGAAATTGAAGGATCTGATGCACATTTTGGGTGGATTTTTTGAAAATTTTCGATAAAAAAGTAAGGCTTGACAATTTCTGGCGGCAACTGCCCCGTATGTATGCACATATACATACATACATACATACATACATACATACATACACCCACACTCACTTACATACATAAACACATAAATATTATACACAAATATACACGTATTGAAAAATATATAAGAATACACTAATCATGGCTCGACTTGTCAAAAATTTTGCAGCCCTCAGAAATAAAAAAATAAGCCTGATTTCTTTCTTCAGTGAGTGATTGTGCTGTTTGTTTGTTTGTTTGTTTGTTTGTTTGTTTTGAATAACTGCTGAATTACTGATACAGGGCCACAGAAGCAAAGGGGGCGAGGGAAGCAGCCTCCCCCTATAAAAAAAAAATCGACTACACAAACAACAAAAACCCAAAGTGTAATATAGGTTTTCCCGGTCAATTTCATGATTTTGTCATTCAAGTTCATATTCCGAGCATTCAATTTCCCGCATTTCACGCTCGCAGCTCTGAAGCAGCTTTCAAATTCAAATTGGGTCATTCAGATTCACTATCCGAGCAACCAAATGTTCATTTTGGTCATTCAAATTCAAAGTAGGAGCATGCTTTTTGATAAATGGGCAATCAAATTCATTTCAAGCCCGCGACGGAATCTCCTTGGTCATTCATATTCGTGAAAAGGCAACCAAGTTCCAAATAAGTGCATTCAATTTAAAAGATTCATAGCATTTAGTTAGCTTGGGGTCATTGTGGGTTTTTTTCACTTAGTTTGGAATAAATTGGCTTCTTTGGCAAGACATTTGCCATAATGTCATCACGCTTAAGTCCACTATTTTAGGTTTATGCCATGAATGCTTCCATTGAAACTGGTAACATGGAAATTATAAACATTTCATATTGCTGTTTATTTAGGCTTCCACATGAGAGATTTTGAGATCATGTTGTTTGTCAGTTGGTTTTGTACTTGACGCATTGTGTGGTTAGTGTTGTGATTTTGTCTTTTTACGGGTGGCGTCATCAAGGAGTGTAAGTTAGAAATTATGTCGTTATGCTGTTAAAGTATTGAAGTATACATGAGCATATAAGGACATAATATCATTGTAAATATACAAAGATAGGAAGAAAACTTCAATGAGAGTCATAGTTATGATAGTGTTGAGTTTCAAATTTTCGACCTTTGATTAGATCATCTTCAGAAATTGTAGGTAAAACTGAACATTTTGATGCCTTCTTATATTCGTGTATACAAAAACAGTTCTTTTACTGTGTTACCTCAGTTCCTGAAGATGATCTAAATACAAGTCGAAAATTTGAAACTCAACACTATAACTCTCATCGGAGTTTTCTTCCTATCTTTGTATATTCATATTATCTATAATAATTATGGATATCATTGTAAGTGGATACAAAGTCAGAACAATATAGAACCCTTAAAAAAAGAATAAGCATACTAGAGACTTCCCATATGAAAATGGGATTTTTTTTCTTGTGTGTGTGTGTGTTAGGGGTGAGGGATGTGCGGGTATAATGTTCACATTCTATATCGTTTATCAGAAAGACCAACGCTCGTCCCGCTCTCCCCCTCATAACCCCCTTTTTTATCTTTTCCTCTAAATTGAGTGCACGAAGTAGGAAATTGATCGCCTGAAAATGAAACTGAACGCCCCAAACAGCGTCATCGTGACTACGAGTTGAATTTGAATGCGCAAGTAGGAAATACAATGCTCGCATTTGGAAATTGAACGCTCATGCGTGATTTTGATTTACGGAAAGAGAATAAGAGCGTCCATAAATGAAATTGATCGATCGGATTCGGAATTTGAAAGCCCCAATGTCTTCGCGGGGCATGCGATGCGTGAAATTGAATGCACGTTCATGAATTGGAATGAAAAAAGTATGAAATTGACCGGGAAAACCTATATTAATTACAGTGCATATTGCTCATTTCCTAGGTTTGCAAAACCATTAAAACCTAAGGGATTCAGGGGGGCAGAGGCCACCTAAACCATCACCAGGGGCCCTGTTTGGGTGTCAGCCCCTTTAAAAAAAACGTTCCGCAGCCTCTGAGCAGACGAGTCGATCGGGGAGGGGGCGGTTGCCCCGATGGAAATTTCGGGGGGGGGGGGGGTTGGACAAAGGTATCATATATATGGGAGTAGTGTGAGGGTGTGTGGGTGTGTGGGTGTCACGCAGGGTTCTCACTAGAAAAAAAAAATCCACACACGGTTCCCACTCTGCGCAAAGTGCGGAAGTTTTACGGAATAACACCTAGAGTTAGGTGTGGCGGCAGTATATTCTATAGTTAAAGGATGAAAAATACTTCTTGGTAAGCAGGAGTTGTCTACTAATGGCATAAAAGTAAAAATACATTGACAAAAAGCAAAACAATCTGTGGCATTTATCATTATTGTTAGGAATATATACTCCAGTATTTTTTATCCTTGTTGCCACGCATGGTGCAGCAATTTCACACGTGGTTCTTCCGTGTCTGAAACCCTGTACGCATGGTATTGGAACCATGGGTATTATGTACTGGCGAGAACCAGGGTGTGTGTGTTTGTGTATACTCTGAAAAATGGATCGACGCCTCTGCCTCTGAGGTGTGTGTTTTATGTGTGTGTGTGTGGGGGGGGGAGACTACCTGCGGCCCGCCAAGTTATCCCAATGTCAGCTGTGGCCCATTAGCTCAAAAGTTGGCCATCCCTGAGCTAAAACCTCCAAGAAGTCATGTCCCAAGCTCACAGATAGGCCTAGATTGTAAATCTCGGATCGATGTAAATCGGACTATAAATGGACCTATGGTCTCTGATCACAATGACATAAACACCTAAACACGTTCAATATATTTTATATTTATTTATTTACCTATTTATCTATTTATTCATATATTTATCATTACTAAGATTATCTAAAAGAGGGTCAAACATACCCCCAGGTTCGATTTTCTCCAAGTTAGTGTGTTCACTTATGAGCGGTAGTGTAATGTTCTGCGTGGATAATTGGCAGAAATTATTTGGTGAGATTTCTTAGTATGAACAAGAACCCCTTCGTATGAATAAAACAGTATTTTGCGTAATTGTTATTCGATCATAGACAAAGCTTGATGAAATTATATCATTAATTTCTTTTAGCGAAAAACTCACATGATTCCACTTCCGACGTCATATTTAACGTATATCCCGTTCATGGATCTGAATTATCCTACTTCGATTGGTTTTCCTCAGAAAAATCAAGAGGAGTAGCATTCAGTGTAATAACTCACAATAAATAAGTTAAGTATTCTCGTGCAATATATGAATCCTTAAAAATGTTCAGACGGTGTAATGAACATACATTCCAAGTCGCTGAGCAAAGCTGGAGAAAAAAGAAAGGCAGGGAAGACGGGGTGGGGGGGGGGTGATATGTGACTTAATTTGTTTCATACTGCAGGTCAGTAATTCATGGATCTAATTCTTCCTTCTAAAGGATTGTATTAGCTGTTATTCAAAGAGCAAATGACCAATTCCTTTGCAGGCATCCAAGGTCAAGTGAATGTACCACCATCTACTGCAGCTGTTCTTGGAGATGATGTATTATTGGAGTGTACTTCTTCAGAAGCCAACCCTATCTTTACATGGAACTATGTAACAGCAGGACAATCATTATACATAGGGTCTACCAGAGCTACAAATGAACAAAGATATGATAACATAGTCTTACAGGAAGGTACTGATGCACAGACCTCTATACTGAATATCAGTGCCATTGAACTGGAAGATGAAGGAGATTATCGTTGTAGTACTACTTCACAGACTACTGTTACTCCTGTCACTACGGTGACTGTAGAAGGTAAGAACTATTGCATACAGTGTCTGTATTTGAAGAGAGAGAGAGAGAGAGAGAGAGAGAGAGAGAGAGAGAAAGAAAGAGACTAGAGTAAGAGTGTAAAATAGAATGTAAAAATTGTATAAAGAAAAATTAGCTGAGCAGCTTGTCATGTATCAGTAATGTTAGGGGTCTGTAATTGTTATCATTGTCAGTTGCATGTGCAGTTTTGGTAGCAAAGAGAAAAATGACATGAAACTGATTAAATATAGTTTCATGATTATTGTCTGCCTTACGTAAAAATATACATTTGTTGCGGCACAAATTGTCGCCGGCGTCAATTTTTCAAAAACACACCGCACAGATTGTCGCCGCTTACACATATTGTCGCCGGCCTCAATCGGTGCACAGCGCTGGCAGCACACATTGCCGCCATACATAAAATCGAATCGAGTGATTAAGGGAAGCACTCTAGGTGTAGTTTTTTTTAGACCGTCTTGATCTTGATCGAGTAAAAGATTACTGGACAACCACAGAGCTAATCCGTGGCTCATCGGGAGGTGTGGGGGAGGGGAGCAGTGAAATAGGCCTATAGATTGGTAGACAGGCCTTGTGGCGTAAATCGGCATCACTATTGCGCCAACTTTGGGAAACAATGAAGCTGCACCCCCCCCCCCCCCCCCCCGGCATCTCCCCTCCGGAGTGCCCAAATGTTTCTACATTTAAGTAGGTACAATCGAGGGAGCGAGGCGAACAAGTGGCGATATTTTTCAGTCCGTAAAAACCCAGCGTTGTGAGCATTGTACCCATGGAATTTTGCAATTGACCAGTGAAATTCTTTCAAATGCTTGATCTCCAGCTTCTTTGCAAATGCTGTAGGCTTAATAGACTAGACCTTTATTGGACAATTCATTTTTGTTTCAATTCAATAATGTTCTTTATTTAAGAAAAAAATGCCTTTGAGCCAAAGGCTGAATAATGCATGTTTTACATAATTGTGTACATTATTTCACATTAAAACATACAACCATTGTAGTATCCAGTCAGGACCATATTCGATTTTCCACTAAGGAAAAATTAGTGTGGAAACGTTCATGGCTCACTTATGCCCATAGAGGGATTTCGATCGGCGTCGGCGTCTCTATCGATACGCTCTGTGCGATCGAAAAAACTAGCATTTTCACAGCCGTTTTCTCAAATGCGAAACATTCTACGATCTCGCATCGGCGTAACTCCCGTGTGCATGGTGTGTATGAGTATGAGAGTACATTGTGTACCCGTCTGCTCGTACCGTCTTGTATACACGAAAGATTATCCGCTTCTCTTTCCCTCTCACGCTCTCTCTCTCCCTCTCTTCTGTATCCTCTCTTCCAGCCCATGGAAAAATCACATGGGTAGCCTAGCTTAGCTAAGCATTTGTAAAATAAGCGCATAACTATGATTATTAAACCACAGGAGTTCATGTATCCTACCTTAAAATGAAATCCATTGCTAACCTGCCATTAGAACAGCGATACTTCACAGAAAATTATGTTATTCCAAATTAGAGTATTCCACGCTTGTCCATAATGAGTCAATCACTGAGAAATGCATTTCATTAAGTTGTTCCAACAAATAACAAATGGCACATTTATCTTCGATCGTCCCAGTTTGGGACCAATCGCTTCCACAGTCATTGGTGATAAACCCAAAAAATAATACATGTATGGTTAATGAAAGTTAATCTCTCCATATAGCCCCTGTTCATGAAAGCACACACAGCAAATATGGCACAGGAACACCAACCGAAGAGCAGCAGATGGAAATGTTGGCGGGAGTTTTATACTCTGGCATATCTGGGGTCTGTTGCATAAAACTCCAACCTGCCAACCGATTTCAGGTTGGAATCCCCAAATTCTGATTGGAGCCCAGCCTCCATATTACCAGTTGCTCTCAGAGTACTGCCAAACTAAGCAGCTGATTCGACCCGAAAAAAAAACTAAATTGCAGTTTATGTAACAGACTCTTCTCTTATCCGTAGATTGGTAGTCTTACCATTGAAACATCTTATCTTATGTTTATGAATTAATAGTTGAAGTGAAAGATTTAATGATTTGAGTAGTTACAGAGCTGAAATTGTATATACATGTACTTATCAAGAGAAAGTGGATTATGATTACAGTGTGAAAGGGGCCCTGTACCCCTAGGTTGTGTGTTTCTCATCAGTTTGATATTGAATGTGAACGCAGCCTAATTGATTTTAGAATTGTGTGAACGCATCTGTTGTGATTCTCATGTATAGTAGTAAAGGTGTCATGCAGGAGTAAAGACGTGAATGAATTTCACATGTAAACTGGGTAAACACCACTGTTGCTTAATGAGAAAGAGATAGTGTAGAGATAAGGAGCCTGTGCTTGGGCCTCCTGGAGACCACTAATCTCCTCTCTGGTAGAGTTTGTCTAATTAATCAGACCCATTTAGACTGTGTTGACTATTTTGTACAGTAACTTTTACCTTTAGAACCATATGTCAAGTAGGACAGAAAACTAGGTTTTGAAAGACTAGAATTTAGAAAGAGTCTGAGAAGTAGAATAGTGGTGAGTAGAAAGTGATAACTTTGTTTTGGAGAACAGGTTTTCCTTTGTGTCTTCTACTACATGTACATGTATTCTAATCATGGCCTGGAAGAGAGTATTTTCCCCCCTCCCTTTTGGAAGAGGCTTCTAATTTATTTTTTGCTGAGCTGATAAATTTTGACTGGATTTTTCAGGAGGGCAGCCATGTTGTTTTCCTCTAGGAACTGCCACAAAAGCAGAGGTCGACAAATTGAGGTGTATTATATCTATTGCAAAATGTTTTATAACTGCTATGTAATACTGTTAATGGTATTTTACCGTGTTTCACTGATTTAGTTAGCTTATTAATTTTTCAAAAGGGAACTGATTTTTCACTCGGATTAATAAGCTGATGCTAGATTTATTTTCATAACTTTGTTATTCACCTAAAATTAGTATCAGAAATGAAATAACTCTTACTTTTAAGTCAACTAAAATAAACCATTGCTATTATAATGTTGATTGCCAAGTAATGTACGTTTTAGATTAATAGTATTTAGATATTTAGATGTCATCACAATGCTTCATGATAGTAGGGTTGAGTTATTTCTTTATTCCTTTATACTTTAAATATTATACAGACAAGGATTAAATTGGAAACTTGATCATGGATAAAGATAATATTGCTTGGATATTTCCTATGAATATGTTATGCATTGTTTATTGCTATTGTTTTGATATTTATTATATGAGTAATAAATGTGCCATTCTACTTTTGACACCATCACCATCACTCTACATCACTTGTCTCTCCTCGTGTTTTATTACAGCACTCTATACCCCCTGTAGGGGTGCTACATTTTCTACAATATTCTACAATATTGACAGTCCGACTTACGACTGTCCTTCCGAGACTAGTGTACGAACAACCGTTGAGGATTTCTTAGCCAAAAAACAAACTTGTTGTTTCGACGCGAATTTCGCCCAATGTACAGGTTGGTTTATTCTGAAAAATTCTGAACCGCTAGTTCATTTATTCATCTTCCAACACAGGGAACAAGAAAATAAACCAACTTGTACATAGCGCGAAATAATTTTTTGTTTCATCGAATGTCAAAACCGGAGGTCGGTTTCCCATAGCTATAGCACAGCGGCCAAAGTATTGCGCAATGTTGCATAACAGGTTGAACCTCGAAACTAACGTTTTCGCATTAACATTCTCGTTAGTGGTATATCGAATATGGTCCTGACTGGTATCAGAATAATACTTGTGATGACAATTCAATCATGTACTATAAACCTCCAAACATATAAAGAATAGCAAGAGCATTTAAAGGTTGTTTAGACAGGCCCTCCCCCTCTCATCAAAACAGCGAAACTTCCTGAGTGGACCCTAAAAGGGAAAGTTCACCTGAGAGGCCTCACTGCTCCAGCAAAAGCAGACGAATCAGACCAGCACTCAAAAAAAAAAAAAAAAAAAAAAAGAAAGAAAAAGAAAAAAAAAAGAGAAGAAGAAATGAGCATAATAGGTCACTGAAAGGAATAGGAAACTACACCATCCATCCAAATGATGACATCGGCAAACCCGCAGAGCCGAGAGAAACCCTCGAGACATTGCAAATGAGTGCAACCCCCCCCCCCCCCCCAACCCCGCACACCTCTCCTCCAAAACGCTGCCGAAACTCATCCCTAGATGTCCCCCCCAACTCCCTCCACCCAAACACTTTGGCAGGCACACCACTGTTCGTGGTCATTATCTTCCTCAAAACACATTAATCCCCCCACAAATCGTGGTCAAATCCTTGGTCATATCAAATTTGAAACATCGGAACTGGCGACAATCTGTGCAGTTAGGTTTTTGTTTCATTGCACAAATTGTCGCCAACTGGAAGACAAACGGGACACTGCACAAGCGGCACAGATTGACGCCGGCGACAATTAATTTTGTGTAAGCGGCGACAATCTGTGCAGTGTGTTTTTGAAAAATTCTGCACAGATTGACGCCGGCGACAATTTGTGCAGCGGCGATAATTTGTGCCGCAACATACATTCATGAGATCACGTGATTTTCCATCCATAATTTTTAATGAATTTCAGTGTAAATGTTTGCAATTAATCCTACATTGTATCTTCGACCCCTGCATTCAGACGGCTCCCCGCACAACGACCACAGTGCTTTGGAGGGGAGCATGGGTGTCGATCCCGGGGGATGGGGGGGGGGGGGGATATATCCCCAATATTTTGGGTAGGGGGGGGGGATTGCCTGGTATTATCATCCCCCAATAATTCATCATAAAAAAATAAAAACATGACCCCCTACTGATACCCTAAAAACAAAGTAAAATAAAAAAAACCATAAATTAAAAAGAGTAGACAAAATAAAAACCCGGAAGCTCTCGCTCGCTTCACTCGCTCGCCTTTTAAGTATCTCGACCAATGTCAGTTATAGTAGTATCTTTATAACAGGAAATAGGTATGCATCTTGTCTCTCATCTGATGTTTTATAATTGTTCCACTCACATTTTAAGTATCTTAACCAATACTTATACCATTCTTACGAAAGAAATCTGGTTTGCATCTCGTCTTTCTCTCTAATGTTTACTATTCTTCTAGTCAAAAAATGTTAACTGCAAGGAGTCAAACGGCAAGAAGGCCTACGCTAGAAAAAAAAAAATTGGGGACATATTGGTCTGTTACCAACAGCCTATTCCTATCATACCAAACATGAGAAAGGAAGATGCCGATAAAATGTATATTACTAAAATCATGAGAATGGAGTAACAACACATTAGCATTTTGAATATCCATTTTTTCTCGCTCGCTCGCTACGCTCGCTGATAAAATCTAGAAACATATTTTTGAGCAGCAAGCCCTCTTATTCCCTCAGCAACATGCTCGAATATCACAATATTTTTGCAGCTAGTTGTCAAAGTATCCTTGAAGTAATACGAATTGGGCATACAAGCGAATTGGCTGAATATGTTATTTACATATCTTATACGCCAAAGTGTATTTTGACGACGAAATATATTTCATCTTCAAAAGAGTGTGTTTTTTCCTCTCTCGCTTCGCTCCTGATATTTTCAATCAGGTTTTGAACAGCAAAAGATTGGACCAGTGAGGCGCTAGAACAGAGTCATAATTGGCCCCGACGTGAAATATTTTAGACGCCTATAACGTATGTTTGTAAAGAAATAACATTTTATCACTAAAGGAGTGTGTATTTTTTTTTCTAGCTCGCTTCGCCCGCTCGTATTATATGCAGAAACAGAGTGGTTTTCAAAGTAAAAATTGCAACAGCAAGGTGATAAAATAGTAATATTTGGCAGGAAGGTTGCCAAATATACCATTCAAAAAAATCTCACAGGCGTAGAGTGTATTTTGATGACAAAATGATATTTCTGTAGCAGGAACTTGAAACTTTGGGGCAGTAAAGCCTATAGTTCAAGGGCACTTTGGTGTGTTTTTTTTTTCCAGTCAGTGTTAGATCCTCTTCCTAAAGGAAATATTGGTCAGTTTTTTTTTATATATATATATTTTGGAATGTATAGCCATAGCTCTTCCTTCCGACAAATTTTGGTATACGGGCCTTAAATGTAATTTTTTCCCCCATTTTCAGTGGCCGTCTGACAACCCCTCCCGACGGAAAATTTTATCAGTTTTTGTGTTTTGGTGGTGTGTATATAATCATACTTCTTCCTCCTGACAAAGTTTGGTGCATGTATTAGATGGGGTAAAATCAACCCAACTTTGGGGCCCTCTTTTGGAGGCCCTGGGGCTACCCACGGCAGATATGTCCGGTCTGGCAAGCATTTTGTGAATGGGATGGATGGTCTAATTAACTTTAAGGGGTCAAATTTTATATGTAAAATGGGGTGACTATTTCGGGACAGGCTCCTGGGCTACAATCTGAAAGGGGCGGACATAACATCAAACTTCCGCTCCCTGATTTTCAAAGCATATTTTTCAGTAAAGCATATTTTTCAGTAAAGGAGGAAATCAATATCTAACAGTATTGAAATTTGGCAGTTAAGTTTAAATTAAAATCAAACTGGTGATTCGAAGTGTTCGTTTCATTGTACACATGACCTCGACATGTCTCGAGGAGGTCAATAATAAGGAGGATATGCCTTAATAAATCACATCCGTCATGCAGTACCGACCAGAGATAGTGGTACCGACACGGCACAGAGCGATTTACCTCCATGCACAGTAAGGACAAAGCCCTCAACTTCTCTTCATTTGCATAATTTGCTCAACTCTTGTTCTCACTGAGGGATAATACATCATTTTCATTAAAATAAAATCAGACGTCAAAAAGAATAGCGAGAGTGAGCCAAAATGAGCAATTCCTTTTTAGTCC
>JAPZVO010001950.1:0-12209 GCA_029962745.1 Echinometra lucunter | reverse complement strand
ACCTAGCTGGTAACTATTTTGTATTTTCATGTAGAATGATATTTGTTAAACTGCAGGGCACCTTTGGAAAGTAGTTTTCCAAAAGTGAACAGGCAACCCTGCAGCAAAAAAAAAAAAAAATAAACAAATACGTATTTTCTAAGATAATCTGTTTGGTCTATCATGAATCATGAGTACCTTTGTTGCTTCGCAAGTATTTTTGAAAACATTTGAATTTGAATTTGAATTATTCTCATATTTTACATAACAAATATTTAACAAATATTGAACAATTTAACATGGAAATAAAATAAGACATATGGCATGAACATTCGTATAAATTAAACAGAAATGAGTGAGTCGAAATTACGGAAGACGTTTGAATAGGTGAAATATGAAAGGAACCTGCACATAAAGCAAAGCTTGTTGAGTCTGCAGGTTCCTTGAGGTGATAGTGGGTCTTAATTGCTTGGATGAGACGCAAGGAAAAGACGAGAAAAGGAAATGCTATCATGAAAGCAGAAGGCAGCTTACACTATGAACATGATGGACAAAGAAAGCGGACAAAATAAACACCCCTCATTCTATCCTTCACAATGGTTCTGTTAGTTGAAAGAACATCCCTTCACTGCTATTTTGTAAATATGTGGAACAGGCGTCACATGCATTCACCTGGAACTACATGATTAAACATAATAACTGTCTTTTGACAACCAGAACCATTGTGAAGGGTAGAATGAGGGGTTGTTTATTTTGTCCGCTTTCTTTGTCGGCGATATTCATAGTGTTAGAGATAAGAGACAGAGAGAGAGAGAGAGAGAGAGAAAGAATGAAAAATATAGCGAAAAACGAAATAGAAAAAAAGAAGTAGGAGAGGGATTCTGACAAAGAGTCTGCCACGCCGAGTGTTTCAAAGGCATGAAGAAGTACAATGCGGGAAGTGTGTGGGAATTTTACTCAACCAGTGCAAAGTACTATGCAGGAAGCAAATAGGAGTACAATAACATCGCTTTCAATTAATGTTTGAAAACATTTAGTGAATTACTGTGTTCATTTCGTGGGGAAGATCATTCAAGAACGTGGGTCCTTCATATGCAATTGTCCTTTGAGCAAAGAGTGTGCGAGTACGTGGAAGGTGATAGGAGTCTCGGGTGGGATAAGTATGAATCAGTTTATTATCTGGAACATATACTTGCATACGTCTAGCAATTCATCTTTTGATAGTTGAAACATGAATATCCCAAGTTGAAATAAATTACATCAGAAATTTGGGGAGGAGCAGCGAGTATCTGGGCGTTGGAGGGGGAGGGCAACACATCCTGAACCAACTTTTTTTTGCAGGAAGAAGATAATAAAGGGCTTGCATGGATGGAGCCGAATTGAGGATACATATACCCGTAAAAATATAAACGTATCAAGGGAACAAAACGTCATCGATAAAAATAAAATACATGAGGAAAATTGTCAGAGGTAAAAAAAACTATAGAGATGAAAATACCTGACGTATAAACGGAAAACTTAATTTCGGAGATCTGTAGAATAAACCGATCAAATCTGGAATATGAGATTACAAAATAAACAGAATGATGACCAGGTGGAATTTCTAATTGCATCGAACATCTGGCATCTAAAGCTCAAATTCAATCTCTACGAAGAGACAATATGGCCAAGTATCAATAATTTTGTTAAGTTCCAGGAATTTTTAGTTCAATCTCTGCATCAGCTGAATGCTAATCAGTGCGTTTTAATCACTCACCGGCCGTTTTACCAGACAAGCCAGTAACATCTTCATCCTACGTAGGCCTTGTGCCTATTGGTTTTTGAAAATGAAGCTCTACAAAATATATGATGTAAACTCATGATATTCATGCATATGTAAGGTGAATGATGGCTATCACTTTTACACACATATAGAGTGGACTGTTTTTTTTTGTTTTATGTTTTTTTTTTTGTTTTTTTGTTTTTTGCTCTTGATGTTGTGAGGGGGGGGGGGGGGCTTGTAGGGTCTGTGTGCCCATGATTTTGAAGTTCATTATTACATATATGTAAATTTCTCGACACAGTAACTACCCAAGATGGGGAAGGGGGGGGGTTATCACTTTTATAGTGGACACCCTGGTCCGTTCTTGTTTTGGGGTTGTGGGGGGGGGGGGGCTTATGGTACCGTTAACGCATATGATTTTGATACTTCATTACTACATGTACGCAACTTTTTTCTTTAGATACTTCGGGGGGGGGGAGCATTAGTCACAGATATCGGTCATCATAATTTTGTGCAGATGGGGTATGGGTAACAGAGGAGGGCATTTATGACATCTTTTCTTTGTCTCTTACTTTTACATAAGTTGTATTTTGCATATGTCTTCTCAGGTATTCATTTTGTATTTTTAGCAACCCTATTGTGTATACTGTACATGTCAAAGATGTGTTTGTTGTTATTGTATTTTATAAGAGTCCGAAACAATTTTGTGTTTTTAAAACATGACAATAAAGAAATTGAATTGAATTGAATTGAATTGAATTCTAAATTTTTAATAATCAGTTTCACGCCACACAATCAGCATGCTGGACCGAGATTACGAATTCTCTATAATATTAATAATAATAATAATAATATACAGTTCTTGTATAGCGCATATCACATTATGATATAACGTCTCTATGCGCTTCCAAAGGACTTGGATATTATACCCCAGCTTTAGCCCGGCAGCCTTTTACAGCGCACAAAACATTTCAAGGAATGAATTCCTGCCAGGTACCCATTTACCTCACCTGGGTTAGTGCAGCACGATGTGGATGAATTTCTTTGCTGAAGGAAATTAACGTCATGGCTGGGATTCGAACCCACGACCCTCTGATTGAAAGACGAGAGTCAGAACCACCAACCACGACGCTTCATATTGCATGAAGAACGTAAACGTAACGTTGCCCCACATTCACATCTTTTAAACATAGATTCACACTGTGAACATGGCGGACAAAGAAAGCGGACAAAATAACAACTCTCATTCTCCCTTCACAATGGTTCTGGTAGTCAAAAAAACATACCTTCACAGCTATTATGTTTAATCCTGTAGTTTCCAGGTGAATATGCATGTGACTGACCTTGCTAGGTCAACTGGCCTTGTCATCTCCTCCCCCTCCCCTATACATTTTGGATTATATCTATTTTAAAAATCGGTTGCTCTTGTGTATACAGTTCAGCTCTTTCGCTTGATTTTGTTCAGTTTGTGGAAATAAACTGACCTGACTGAACTGAACCGAACCAGTTTTCTTCCTCAAAATAATTATGAGAGTATAGAGCATCCATGTGCATTGATATTGAAATCCATGGCCGGGTGTGGCCGCTTCCTGGCTTGATCTGCATCGACGTTTGTTTAGAACGTGTACATCCTCGGTGGTGGTGAGAATATTATGCCAGCCCCCGGGGGAGTCACTTCCATTGAAGAGTGGACAGCATCCGCGACAAAAAACAAACAAACAAACAAACAAACAAACGCGGAAAAGGGGTATTTTTTCAGGGGGTGGGCGCGGAACGCGAATAGAGTGTCAAAAACCGCCCAAAATGAAAAAAGCCCCTAAATCACGATAATCTAAAACGCGAAAAGGGTAGTGAAATTTGCCACCGACTGCGGGACCGCTGTAACAAGATCCATGAACGGAAAATCCTATAAACGCCTGTGTAAAACATAATGAGACAGTGAATTATCTCGAGATAAAAACTGCTCCAAACTTTCAATGGACCCACTATTACTCTTAAGGTATGAAATGGGAATATCCTCGTATAGGGTATGAATATCCCAATTAATGAAATCCTGTTTAGGGTGTGCAAATCTGGACATCTGCACAAAATCCGATGTTCAGGGTATTCTAGCGGCCTACCCTTGAATCCTCGTTTAGGGTGCTTTTTTTTAGGACGATTCTCGCGGATGCTGTCCATTCTTCAGTGGAAGTGACCCCCCCCCCCCTCCGGGGGGCCCAGGTTAATAATGTTAAAATCCCGATGACATTTTTCCAACTAGTCCCTTGGGAGACGGGCGGCAATGGGCTGAGCGCTTCGGTCCCGGGAGCGTAATTTATATTCCAAGGTGAGTTCAGGGCTGGAATTAAATATCAGCGACTGCATGGAAGAATAGCGTATGATACTGTGGATACTTTAGACTATTTCGACGGAATAAACGATAATTGAGATCAAGTAATTACAGCAAAAATAAAGGGGATAGGCTAGTGATTGATGAAGACATGTACATGCTTCCAAAATTATATTGAGGCCTCCCTTCGCGATTCCCTTCCCCATGCCCTTCCCCTCTCCCCCCCCCCCCTTTCCTTCCTCCTTCCCTTCCCTTCCCTCCCTTCTCATCCCCTTCCTCCATCCCCTTCCCCTCATTTCCGTCTTCCCTGGTTCCTTCTCACAACTGAAACAGCATGATGATTAAATAATTCAATCTTTATGAGTTCTGTGATGCATTGCCATCCCATATCAAAAACCATACTTCATTTTATTTCGTCGTTCTAATGATATATAACATTCGATTTATCGCTCAACCATTCTGTCGGTTTGGAAGTGCATAGTGAAATACTATTCTAATTTCACTGAACCAAACACTGAAGTTTCGAGATCGTAAGAATGCTTACATCGTCCATGCACAACTGTTTCCCCTTAAGCAGCATGTTTAGAATACCTTTGTCGTGTTCTATTCATGAGCGAAGAAAACTTTCGAACACTTGCATCATTTTTAAAAGAATCTCAAACATGTTGAATATTGTTTGTGTGGGACTGTCTATGGTACTCAAAACAATTATCCAGAGCTCGTGGCTTTCAATTCGCCACTGTCTCCAATGCATTATCAAACAGAGGGAGAATACTTGAATTTGTATACCCTTAATTTAATGCAGGGTACTTGACTACTTTAGGCATATTTTCATTTTCATTTCATTTTATCATAGAGAGACTTGCTCCAGCCAATTATGCATGACTGTTTTCCAAGCAAGTTAAGTTTGTCTTAGTATTGGTGGTACAAATACACTGCTACTGCCTAGCTTGCAGAGTGTAGTTTTATGTTATAACGTTACCCACTGATGATATCCATTCATCAAATAATTTGACTGGGTACAGCGATTTGTTCGTATAATTTGGCAAATATCAACTGCTCACTGAATGATAACCACAATGATTAAGCATTTTGACTCGATAATGATCACACACCAAGTCTGAAATTGGCAATAATTTGTAAAAGAATAATATCGTTGGACTCGAAATGAAAAATATACAATTTTTACAATTTCACAGTGTTTGAATATTTTCTGCTTGTAAACAGCAGCAGCAACAACAATAACACATGGTGATGATTTTAATCAGCTATTGCTTGATCTGTTGATGGTTTATTGTACATACGGTACATTTTGGCATCGAGAGAACAGATGAAAGAAATAGCTTATCTTTTGCAATGAGATGATTCATTGCATTGCTGTTCCGTTTTTCCGGAACATATTTCCTCCTAATATCGGTTCGGTAGATACTTGTTTGAAATCAAACTTGAAAACGTTCATCTTTTCTCTCTTAGTTATTTTCATCGTGGGCCTTGGAATGTTTTTGATGCGATATATCAGGTACATGGCGCAATACAAGACAGTATAAGTATTATGACATCACTCAAGAATAGTCATTCTGACTGGTTACTTTTTTTATTATGGAGAGTCTTCTTTGTATTCTCAACACATATCAGACTGAAATGACCATGTGCGTCAAAACCGTCAATCCGTTTCATAATTTCGGATGTCCAAAAACTTGCTGACAAGACCAGTTGGTACAATAAACTATTGCTTATTTTCAATAATTTTCCTTGCTTCCGACACAAATTAAGTTTTATATATTCGTCATCCTCTTGTTCGTCTGTAAGAATATTATACATCAAGAAAAATATTCATTTGAATTATGATTTGTGCAAGCAAAATATTCGTGTACAGTGATACTGTATCAAAATAAACACAAAATACCAAAAGGAGCGTTAACAAAAGCACTTAAACCCAAGTGCCAAACGTTACAATGAATTCTACTTGCTCATTTTGAGCCACCACTGATAAATAAATTTTAAAGAAGACCACTCATCTTATCTGTCGGATAATGATACGGCAGTATATCCTGCTCTAGACATACCTAGTTCACCCTTTTTGTTTTAAAAACGTCGGCACTTTAAGTTGCCTTTCTTTGCTTCAAGTTGAGCAAATAAAGCAGTCTCGCTTGTCTATGATTTGAAGGTAGTCATTAAATACATTTTCAGACATGAATGAACCGGGATTTCAGATGTTCGCAAGAAAATTTCTTCATTAAAAACTGCATAATGAAAATTGAATTTATGAATATGATTTGGTCAATCGTAATTATGATACGATAAAATTGACATCGCAAAATCACAATTTTGTTTTGCGAAAGCTGTCATCAATATTCGATGTGAATGGAGATTATTACTTTGGAATAAGATGTAGGCGTCAAACGAATACATTCCATATCACCCTTTTGCTTCGTTAATTGAACTCAACGGCATGTATTTGCGGGAATCAAAATAATAATAAGAAACGCCAAATACGAATTACCTTATATCTCTTGTAATGTATATTCTCATTACTTGTCAAAAGTAATCAACATTGAATCAACTAAGTTGTTAAACTCTTTGAGCTTACTTCTCGCATCAGTGCAGTTTATCAAATTAAATATATAATAAAGTTCTCCTTGACCATTGTACCAGTGAAACTGAAAAATAGCTAATGTGCTTAAGTGATATCTATAAAATGCAGTATCAATACCATACAGAAGAGAGTAGAATATATAAGAAAATATCAAAAGAACAATTGTAATTATTTCTCCTAAATTAATTGAACATGTATAGAGTTAAACAAATGAAAGAAATGATCTTGACACTTATCATTATGATTAAAGTGAATCAGATGAACTTCATCATGTGCATAGTTTTAAAAGGGCACTCAAGTTTTCCATGTATGGAAATGCGTCATCTTCTGTGATTGGCTGCTTTGAAGATGCTAACCTCTGAAGACTTGTACGAGTGTTATGTAATAGAATTCCTAAATTATACAAATAATAATGAAGTATAATTAGAATTCTATTTAATGATAAGAAGTACAAGTCGAAGAGGTCCCGCCCTTTATCATCTTCTCACATTGTTTCGGTTTTTCCTCCCTGATTCACAGAAGCTGACAAACGGTTGCTTTTGTGTCTTCTCATATTTCCTCCAGGCGAAATGTGCAGTATTCTTTAATATTGTTTGCAAATAACTGTTTTCAGAGCATTCAGTCAAATAAAATTTCCGCAATGTACTTTGTACATTTCGTTTCGATCTCTTAGGTTTTGAACAACACATTGATTGACGGTTTACTATGAAAGAATCAAGTGTGAAATACAAAGAATGATAATTCTTTCAAACAACACAAAATGATAAGAATGCATTTTCACTTCTCCTTTTTCTATATATATTTTCACTTTGAAAGATGAATACCACTCGAGACGCCGGCCTTTTATAGGGCTTCGGCCAATACCTCATTTGAATTTTAAATTACTTTGAATTCCTTTGCGTGATTCCACTGCCTGAACACCTGGGATATGCTAACCTCTTCGACTTGTACTTCTTATCATTAAATAGAATTCTAATTATACTTCATTATTATTTGTATAATTTAGGAATTATGAAACGGATTGACGGCTTTGACGCACATGGTCATTTCAATCTGATATGGTTTGAGTATACAAAGAAGACTCTCCATAATAAAAGCGTAACCCGTCAGAATGACTATTCTTGAGTGATGTCATAATATTGCGCCATATACCTGATATATCGCATCAAAAACATTCCAAGGCGCATGATGAAACTAACTAAGAAAGAAAGGATGACCGTTTTCAAGTTTAATTTCAAACAATCAAAGTATCTATCGAACCGATATTAGGAGGACATTATGTTCCGGAAAAACGGAACAGCAATGCAATGAATCATCTCATCGCAAAACATAAGCTATTACTTTCATCTGTTCATCTCGATGCAAAAACGTACCGTATGTACAGTTAACCATTCAACAGATCAAGCAATAGCTGATTAAAATCATCATCATGTTGTTATTGTTGTTGCTGCTGCTGTTTACAAGCAGAAAACATCCAAACACTGTGAAATTGTATTATTTTCCTTTCGAGTCCAACGATATTATTCTTTCACACAATATTACCAATGTCAGACTTGGCGTGTGATCATTATCGAATCGAAATGTTAATCATTGTGATTATCATTCAGTAAGCAGTCACTTTTTGCAAAATTATATGAACGAATCGCTGTACCCAGTCAAATTATGTGATGAATGGATATCATCAGAGGGTAATGTTATAACATAAAACTACACTCTGCAAGCTAGGCAGTAGCAGTATAGTGTATTGTACCACCAATAACAAGACAAACTTAATTTGCTTGGAAAAAGTCATGCATAATTGGCTGGAGCAAGTCTCTCTGTGATAAAATGAAATGAAAATGAAAATGAAAATATGCCTAAAGTGGTCAAGTACCTTGCATTAAAATTAAGGGTATACAAATTCAAGTATTCTCCCTTTGTTCGATAATGCATTGGAGACAGTGGTGAAATTGAAAGCCACGAGCTCTGGATAATTGTTTTGAGTACCATAAACACAGGTCGCAAACAGAACAAGCATTCAACATGTTTGAGATTCTTTTTAAAATGATGCAAGTGTTCGAAAGTTTTTTCTTTCTTTTTTTTTTCGCTCATGAATAGAGCACGACAAAGGTATTCTAAACATGCTGAAGGGAACAGTTGTGCATAAAGCATTCTTACGATCTCGAAATTTCAGTGTTTGGTTCAGTTAAATTAGAATAGTATTTTACAGTGCATGGTTGCACTTTCCAAACCATATGACAGAATGCATGTCATTTTATTGATTTTTCATGAGTTAACCAACAAGGGCTTTTTTGTTGCTTAGGATATTCGTCAATCCTTTTCGAGGCACACAATGCAGGTGATAACATATTCAAGATGTTATCTCGGATGAAATTATTTGAGGGAATATCAAAGGTATGCCCTTTCATGGATGTTGTTTAGAAAATGGACACCACATCACCGTAGCCGACGAGAATTAAGCGTTGAAAGTCGTAGTAAATTGGCAACTTGAAGAAGGCCTTATTCATCTATTTACTTTCTAAGAATCACGGCATTGAAACGCTTACATCTCAAAGCTTCATAATGTTAAGTAATACATCTCTTGAAGTAATCAGAACTTTATAAATCTGAAAGGTTTAAGAAATATGAGTTTACTTTTTCTGCTCAGTTTTTTCTTTTTAATTTGGAGTGGCTCCATGAACAGTACAATGCTCTGCCTCTGCTGTGCTTCATAATATGTCTTGAATAATTTAATATTCATGACAGTAGATTCAATTTAGGCTATTAAGCCATAGCTCATGATTATACCTATTTCTCCACAAGAGAATATAATTGCAGATCACAAAGTCTCCGTTTAGAAATTTTAGACTTATGTGAACAAATCTAAAGGTTGTGTTGGTGGTCCATCTAAAAGAATCTTCCTCAGTCATTACACCATGTGCGAAAACAAGGTTTGTCTTGACAAAGAAGCAAGACTATAACTAGCTGTCTTTTGGTAACATGGAGATCCGTGCGTTTGAATATTATACATCGACTCTCTACATTGACTATTTTGGTTTACTATTTGACGAGGTACGTTCTTTATCATGAATAGTGAATCTTTGTCACATACACATATCTTAATTGTACGAGTCATGCATGTACATCCGTGATTATTTTATTTCACTGGTTAGGATTTTCACAGTCTTTGACATGGCTGCAAATCCCGTATTGAGGATTCAAATTGGACTTTGGCAAGGTCCCGTCATTTCTCTGGTATGATTCCCCGATACTTTGTAACTGTAGAATTGCTCGATGTGCAAAACATAAATGCAAGCACCGAGAAGTTCACGTAGAGTACGTAGCCTTCATTTGATTGAAGCTTGATTCAATTCTGGTATAGTTTTCCCTGAAAGGAAATTAGGAGTGGAAAACTGGAACATTTTAATGAGATGTTGCTCATATTCATTACCCTTTTTCAGTTAGGGTGTTTGTTTGGTTGGTTGTTGTTGTTTTTTTTGTTGTTGTTCTAATTTTGGGGCCATGCATAGGAGCATGTATTGTTGGATATTGCTTGGATATCCAGGCCAGTTCACACTTTCCTTTGAGTAGAAAGCATCAATTCGCCTTAACCGCACTTTCGGTCAATTATACCAATAAGTTTGACGAACTGGCATTTTGTTTTTCACCATTTTACGGTGTACAGTCATGTATACTGTAGTTGTCTATTTCATCTATGATGAAAAAAAGGGCTTCTGAAAAACAAATCAGAAGAAAAGAATCGGATACCGATCCCAAAACTCAGTCATCAGGTTGACATAAGGTCCACATAGAAAGGTTGTGGAAGGAGTTCAGTGGAGGGAATGTCATGTAAATCCAGCCTTTTACACAAGTCTGGAAGAAATAGAACTGGGCTTCGCCCACGTTCATGCTGAGCCATGTCGCCAAGACATGCAAGGCAACACCAGCAAACTTTTTCTGAAGTACGTCCAGCATCAGGCCTGCCCATGGAGGTGCGAGTGTTGCAAGTCTCTATACGACCAGCATGCCGAGCATGTCTGGATGTATTGGAACAGGGCCGCGCCCAGTCCATAAGCCGAGTCACAAAGACAAGGCAAGTTGAATCGCTGTTCTCTAGCCACCATCGTGACTATACCCACCTGGAGAACAGCCCACTGGCTCCAGCTCGTTGAATTGTTGAAGAAACACCTGGTCTGGTCTGTCCGTCACTGCCTGCACACAAGGAAAAGATGAATACCACTCGAGACACCGGCCTTTCATAGGGGCTCGGCCAATATCTCATTTGAATTTTAAATTACTTTGAATTCCTTTGTGTGATTCCACTGCCTGAACACCTGGGATATGCTAACCTCTGAAGACTTGTACGAGTGTTATGTAATAGAATATAACCCATCCTCACCCTATACACCAATGTCCCTCATCTGATAACGCTAAAATGATGTACGTGACTATGTTCTTACATATTAGCATACTTTTAGCTTTGCCATCATGTTTTCGGCTTCCCCATACGAAATTTCCGCTTTTCAGGTGTTCGCCTCCTTCTTCCTTTAATGTACGAACATTATAAACAAATGTTATGGTCTCAGAAATATATGTGAATTACATTCAATTAAAAATTCCTTTGTTATAGCTCTACATATAGTTCTTCCGTTTTGCTTTGTTTCTATGTTTTTCTTTAACTATTTAGTCAGTGATGATGTATGTCATGTATGTTATGAAAAGTAATTATCTTTACTAACTACTTATGCCCCAAAACGAACGCCGAAGAGCGTGAAGTATTTTTTTTCTGTCAAATATCACTGAATTTCACTCGCCAGTGTGTTAATTTCCTGCTATATACCATCCATTTTTGGTGTCGTTTTGTATAAAGACATGATAAATGAAGGGCATTCCAGCATTTTCTTTGCACAGTGTAAATCAAATTTAAGAGCAGTTCTATTCAATAACTTCGACTGTGATGATCTGCTTTCTCTTCGATTTCCTCCATTTCATGTCCCTCCTCCTCTTCATCCTCTTCCACCATATGCTGCGTCCTCTTTCTCACTTTCCTCCACTGCTTGCTCCTTTCCTCCTACTCCTCCTCCTTCTCCTCCTCCTCATCATCGTCATCCCCTTCCTCCCTTTCCTCCCCTTCCTCCTCTTCCTCCTCCTCCTCCTTTTCATCCTCCTCTCCTCCTCGCCCCCTTCCTTCTCCTCCTCCTCCTCCTCTTCCTCCTCCTCCTCCTCCTCCTCCTCCTCCTCCTCCTCCTCCCCTTTTCTCATTCTCCTCCTCCTCCTCTTCTTCCTCCTCCTCCCCCTTCATCTTCCTCTTCCTCCCTTTATTAGATGATCCATGTCTTCCTTCAGGACATGCTTTCCCACTCTTTAATTCCTCCAATCCTTCCGTCCTCCCATATTCTTTATACTCTCTCTAAAAAAAAAAAAAAAAAAAAAAGAATGAATGCGTTCACTCTGTTAGAGGTGAATTTCGGAGGAGAATGCATTTAGAGTGCATTAAGAGTGAATTAAAAGTAAAAATTGTGATATTCACTCTTTATTCACTCTTTGAGGGGTGATCTCTGGGA